>JAPYZP010002127.1:0-14277 GCA_030522985.1 Torymus sinensis
GCCCGCCTGCCCGCCGCCCTACCGCTGCCAGGTGCAGCCCGGCCAGGAGTACGGCGTCTGCTGCCCCGGCGGCAAGGAGTTGCGCCGGCCCGGCAGCTGCCCGCGCGAGGAGCCCGAGCACTGCGGCGCCGGCTGCGCGCGCGACCTGGACTGCCCGGCGCCGCAGAAGTGCTGCGGGCGCGCGCGCTGCGGCGCCGCCGTCTGCCTGCCGCCCGCGGGCCTCAGCGCCTGCGACAGGAACCGCATGCTGGCCGAGCTGCTGAGCATCTCGGAGCGGCAGGGCCGCGGCTACGTCCCGCAGTGCTCCGACGGTGAGTGCCTCCTTTCTATTATACCTCCGAACTCTGCTTTGGTGGCGGGACAACTGGCTAAACTCCCGTCTGCGTTCCTGCTTTCCTAGCTTTCGGAGCTCCTACCCTACCCGCCGTATCTCCGATCAGACTGTTGAGCCCCGTTATTTCTGCAACTTCGGACGCGGCTGCATCCCTTTTTATCCGGGGCTTTACAGCAGAGGTTCTCCGAGATTTTTCGAGATTATCAATCTATGAAAGCTTCCCACGCGGCGGCTTCCGCGCAGTAAAGATTGCATCAGCGCGGCAGGCCGAGCAGAAGAATATACCCTTCGAATTGCTCGCCTCGGCAGTTTCGGCAGAAACATATTGAAAGAGGAAGAAGGCACATCCATCCTTGAGCTCTCTATTTTTTGTTCAAATCTCACACACACGCCAGGCGATAAAATTAAGCATTCTTTGCGCGTGTTACACATTTTAGACCGATTCTCATAGCTAACAATCATCATCATATATCTCTTGGCATTTCCTATTGTTCTATTATCCATGTCGGAGCTATTTCTCCAACTTCCTTAAGAGTGCAATACTGATGAGCAATTGTTAAGGCGTGGTGTTGCGCGCACGCAAGGCGGAAGAGACAGCGCACGCGCGCGAAAATAATTAGGGAAAACGTGTAGGTATATAAATTAGCGCGTCGATTCCGAAAGCGCGCAATTTCGCATCGCGCCAGCTGAAAAACAATTTCGAAGCAGTAAATTTAATGGAGTTAAGATGTTGGTAAAAGAGCCGCGTAGTGCGACATAAGACGCTGGCGCAACGCCAAGAGCGGCGGGGCCGTTGCACCTCGAGGAAGACGGGGTCAGCCACGAGCGCGCGGGTCACCACGGCCCACCATAATTACGCTGGCGAACCTATAGGCTTGGGTTATTAGTCAACCCCCCTCCTCTCTTGCTCGGTTTAATATAAATAAATGATTGTGCATGCCATTAAAGTGACGCACGGTTCGGCGTTAACGTCAGCATAAAACGTTAAATGCGAATGTGCCCCGTAAATTCAAATTTCCGTTAACGACCTTTTTACGGAAAATATGTTCCGGCGCATATTTCGAAAAGTACGGCGCGCGCAGTCTTTCCTGTCGTTATGTGAATAATTACCGTATTTCAATTTTTCCATCTCATTTTTCATTCAATCTCAAACATTATATTCAATGTAGAACTATATGAAATATGCAAAGGTTCTGGATATGTATGCACGTATAGAAAAGATGAAATAATATGTTCTCAGAGGCCGGGATAGGATCGCAATCACAAACTGATTTCCACGGTGCAATTTTTTTTAGCTACGTGTTCAATTTTTCGGAATATTTCATTCAACTTGATAGCGCCACAGTTGAAAAAAAGATGAATTAATATGACACATGGCGCAGATAAGCAAAGGATGATAATATATATATATATACGAATCGATCGGGGTAAAAAAGAAAAGCTGCTGCGGAAGCCCGGTTTACTATTATGTAACTCGAGACTTGAGACGGGAAATTCTGAGCATAAGCCGTTTACGAGGCGGGATGGCCCTTGAAGGGTCTTGCGTCTTAGGGGTGGCGCGCCTCTATGGTGTCTTTTAAAGTCAGCCGAGTCGGCGCAAACTGACGCCGCGTCGCTGCATCTCGCTGCCGCTTCAGGCCCGCCTCCTCGCACTTACAGATGTTATAAAAGACAGATATGGCGCACGCGCGCGGCGTTAACGTCGGCCTGTACCTGTACAGGCGCACAGCTTGATTAAGAGCCATTGTGCACTGCCGTCTAAAGGGGCTGCAGCCGCTGTGTGCGCATCGTTCCCAAGATTGCCACGTTTTATCGCGGGCTCAGCCTCTCCCCGTTCTCCTAAGCTAATTTCGCCCTGCGCAATTAAGCTCGCGCGCGAATCGCTCTTGATTAATTAAGCTCAAACGCACTCGCACTCTCAATAGCTCCTCTTTTTTCCGATAATAACATTTCATTCGCCCAGACCGCCTAAACAAAATAACGTTTGGAAAAACTTATGGAACGGTTACAGAATTTTCGTCAATTAATTTGTTAAGCGATCGAGTTTAAGAAATGTAGGGGAGACCGGGCCAAGTTGGCATCGGGGCAGGTTGGCTAAATGCTAATAACTCGTGACTGATGATGTCAGTAACGTAAAATAGAATCTGGAATATTTGTTTAAATTTTCAGTCGGAAAAGTGCGCCGTGGAAAGTCGCAGTTTGACAATTTTCTTATATGTTGGAGCAACTTTACATTTTAGGAAATATCGGATAATTCTTTAAAAAAATATATCATTACCTAGTTTCACTTAATGCACTTTATAAGAATTGTTTTTTAGATTTCTACGACTTTTTCTAATTTTGAAATTAAAATGTACTCTTGGGGCATGTTGACTGACTTTCTTGGAGCAAGCTCGCTGTTCAAATAATCACTTCTCTACTAGATAACAATGGTTTGATATAACACCGAAACTTATAGAAACAGTGCTAATAACAGTTTGCTCATTTATGTTTGTTAACTCATTATAGCTTATATTTTGTTGTTCAATTAGGGTGGACCTACCCGTTTTGGCGACTGCTCCATTTTTGGCCACATATCCATGTTCTTAAATGAATTCTTAAGGTGGCCAGAACCGGTACATCTACCCTATGTTATGTCTTCAATTTCATGTTCTCGAATTTAATTGATTTATTTAATATAATAATACCGTTAATTCTTGTATTTTATTCTAAGATTTATTGTCGGTGAACCCAAATCCATATGGGTATTAAATGATTTAATTGCAGCGTGCTTCACGAAATTAATTGTATTCACTTAGCTTGTGTAAAGAATAGTATTATATTGTTTTATTTGTAGTAAACAAATTGAACTACTATAACAAATTAGAATAAATCAGCCCTTAATTAAAATTTATAATTTAATTTATTATTCTTTTTTTTTATAATTATTGTTCATTTTCCCAGTAAATTGATCTTTGTACGTTCATTCAAATCCGTACTAATAACGTCATAAATCTTAAATAAATATTTCGTTAAAACTGTAATTGCGGGGCTGCGTGCAATATGGGCCTAAAAGTAGTGTTTTTCAGTAGAGACTTAGGCCTTTATTGCACGCAGCCCCTCAATTTATGGGAACCACTATATTACCGAAATCGGAGTAAAGTTAATAACCAAAAAGTAGTTACAGTTATGAACTCTACACAGTCGAATCGACTCATGCAAAAAGGGGCCTTAATTGTATGGAATTTCCGTAATCTAATGATCCTTTTCGCATGAGCCGATACAGTTATTATTTATGCAAGCTAAAGTTTTAAAGCCGCATGCTAAACGCTCATATAATTGTAGTATATTGTTGAGAAGATCTTAAGGTTTGTCAAAGTAATTGAAGATTCTAATCGCATTTGATGAGAATGAGCTGTCAGATAATGTATAATACTATCGTCAAAAAGGAGATCATCGCACGTTTTGGAGGCTACTGAAAAAAGGGTTGATTGAAAATCTGATTTTCATCATCCAGGTGATAAAAGAAGTCGGTTTATTTCATAAATGGGAGAGTTTGCATTAATCAGTGAATAGTATCGGTTGGTACACTGAGAGAATTTCGGGAGCTCTGGTGTACTAATTAGTACGGCCACGTTCTTAAATGTACAGAAAACGTTGTCCTTTGTTTTGGCACGGCTGATGCCCTCTGTCTGTAGTACAATAGTCATCTATGTTGTCGGGATTGCTGCTGCACGAAAATCGCGGGTCGACTGCTCTCCTAATTTTTCGCTGCGGTAGTGAAGTACGGAAATAGTACATTACGCAACTAGTGCGGGACCCACCTTCCGCACCAGTTACGCATACTATTTTTTCACAGAAGGTGCGACTTGTTTAAAAAGCGTGTGGGGAATCGAGCTTCCCGCACGACGTGTGAACAAATAAAAGACAGCAGACGGTTTAGGTATACGAGAGCGATCCCCAGATTCTCTGAGTGTAGGTGAAAATGGAAAAAATGTGCTAGTATAAGTATAGTAGTAGGAAGCGAGGTAGGTGGAAAGAGGGGGGACGCTTATTTTTCGCGCGAAAAGAAATAAAAATAAAAGCATATAGCTATGAAATCCGGAGATTCCGTAAAACATCTAGGGGCCAACGTCCTTCGTAAAAGAAGCACAATAAAGCAATACATCGACTGGGGAAGCTCAATCGAATTCAAAAGACTCGACTGGCACGTTCCGCACATACGCTCGTTCTTCTTGTCCCCTTCCCCCTCCTCTAGCTGCTGCTACCCTCCGTGCTTGCGCGCGCGCGTGCACCGCCGAGTATATGGCCGGCTATACATATAGTGCTACACTAGTCGTAAAGGCCTCGCCTCACCCAATAAGTTTTATAAGTGCGACTTTTTCTGCCACGCCGAGCTACGCGTACGTGCCGAAAAAGCTCACCTTTCAAAAATGCCATTTCGCTCCCTCCCACGTCCGAGCAGATGGCTTGGAAATTAGTTCGCGCGACTTTGCCCATTGAATTTCCTTTCCCTACATCGATCTTACGACCTTTCCGACGATTACCAGCTAATGCACGCTTCTCCGGATTGCAAAACTCACGTAATAATTTAACAAGGATTACAACTTCTCACTTTTAACATTTTTAACAGCTCAACTTTTTCGCTTCGCACTCGCTTATATTTCGCTCTTCTATTACATCTTTATATCTGCTATAATCTTTATATCTACTTTAGAACGATATATGTGCATCAATGCTAATCTTATTTCCTTAACAACGGTGCTTACAATTAGTTACAATTACGTTTTTTATTCTCTTGATCTATATTAATAATTTATCGAATTCTAAAGTTATAGATCTCTGGTACGACATAAAAACATTGTTGAATTCTTCAATGCGCGGGAAAAGGGCCATCGAGCTTCGATTTTTTTCTGTATTAAAGGACCTCGTTAGGCACAGCATTGCTTATTGCTTCGGATTATAGTATAGGGTTGTTGGATCACGTATGAATTGAAATTGCTCGATTAATTTATGAGTGAGTGCACTCAACATCGTATTGTACAATTATGCGTATAGATAAGAAAAAGTTCTTCCCCATTTAGTCACTTCTTAGTGTGCACATATAGAATCGGGAACCTACCTACTATATAGCATAACTTTCAAGCCGATAAGTGCAGCTATTCAATTGCTGGATTGATGAATGAGTGAATGAGTGAGTGTATCGGATATCCACTTTTGTACAATTATTATCATTTTAATAAAATCACGTTGAGTTTCATAAAAAATTTATCGAGATGGAGAAGATAAATGTCCTTTAAAAAGCAATATTATTCTTCGATGAAAGCTTTGTGAAGTTTGAGCTTGTATGGGTATAATTAAATATAAAACCACATTTGTTACTTTTTTATTGAATAAGTAACCCTCAATACCAAGAATTGGATGAAGTAATTTTTGAAGCAATCATATTTAAATTCGATTCTTGCTTTTTTAAGAAGAATTCTAGACAGAGACCCATTAGCACAAAATTATAAAAAAAAACGTGTCTTACATTTTCATCAAACTTGAGTATTATAAAAATGGATCATTTTTTAAGTTGACTCTACATTTAAAAATCTGTCAATAATTTTTCGCTGAACAATATAAGACCGAAAATTCAATAATAGGTTGAAGTAAAGAATTTATATATCTGTATTTGTACTTGTTTTGACCGTTTACAATTGGATGAGTGAATGAAAGAAAGTGAAAAATTTAATAAAATCAAGATGATAAGAGCTGAGTGATAAGAGCTTGTTATTAAAATTTAGCATATATATTATAAAAGTGTTATTTTCAATATTAGTCGCACACCTGGAGGAGATAAAAGTGGCCTTTTTAAAAGCTCCTTCGCCTAATTGAGGGAAAAAAGTAAAAGAGGAAAAAAATGAAAGGAAGGGTATTAAAAAGGGGGATAATGACTCGTTTGAATATGTTAAAGTGAGGTAATTCTGTTGACAGACGGCGAGTACGAGCCGCGGCAGTGTTCGCGCAACGGTCTGGTGTGCTGGTGCGTCGACCCGATGGGCAAGAAGGTGAGCGGATCCATGGGCCCGGCCGAGAAGGTGGAGTGCAAGCCATCGCCGAGCACGAGGCCGACGACGCTGGCGGCGGCGACGGCGACGAGCTCCAGGGCGCGATCCTTCCCCTCGGCCGCGTGCACGCTCCAGCAGTGCGCCCAGGTCTGTCAATACGGCTTCAAGACGGACGCCTCCGGCTGTCCGACATGCGAGTGCGACGACCCCTGCGAAGGGTAAGAGTTTCGCCCCGTCCTCGTTGCTGCCCTGTCGGCTGCGGCGCAGCCGTTCGCCCGAGCAATCCAATTTCCCCGAGCGGCCCTCTTACTCCCGCACGTGCGCCCATGCAGATGTAGCATGTATACCTTTCGCTCTGCTCTCTGCTTACTTGCCGCGACTCGAGACCGCAACAGCTAAATTTCGGCTTTCTTCAGCCCAACTTCATTACGTGTATAAACACTGTCCACCTCTCATTCTCATTCGCTTTTTCTTATAATTATGCATACAGAATTTATTTCCTAGTAGCTCAAAACCATTATAATCATTTGCGCGCTTCCAAAAAGGCAGTATTTCATTAATATAAATTAAAAGCGTATTTCTTGCAGTCAAGCAGCTTTTGTATTTTCCGTGGGCGTTCGTGCCCTCGGTCTGTGAGGCAAAAAGTCTCGTCGAGCGCTATACCTTTTTTTGCCTTTGCCCACAGTAAATGAGGGTTCAGTGCCAGCCGTAAACTTAGCTTTGAAATATTTCGGAGCAGAGCAGAGCGCCCCAGTATAGGGGTTAGCCCTTCTGTCCACTGATTGGTCGCCTCCTCTATTATATTCGCGGATGAGTGCATGCCCCCGGACCTTGCCTTTTCCATCTTCATTTTACGCTATTTTACAATATCACATGTTTATCTTCAAGTTTCCAACGACATCTACCTATAATGTTGACATTGATATTGATCGAGCAGCTCTGATCAGAAAGCTAATGGCTCTGCGGTGTTTATAAATTTTTTTTTCTAAAAACGATCTGTTTCTGAAAGCCAAATAGAAAGCAGAGTCATCAGCGTTCTCACCGGCTTCTTGATCAATATTAATATTTAATACTAAACAATTTGCAACTAAAATATAAATTATATATGCACAAAGTATGTTATATAAGTAAAAGCTTTACGACCCGGAGTGAAAATCTAAATAAACAAGAAAACGATACTATAAAGTTCTTCAGAATTTCCGCTTTTAGCGCTTTTTTTATGGCCATTCAGTCGTAAAATTTTTATAGCCATATTTTATCGAATGTCAATTACATCTTAAAACTTGGCACACATATAGATATATGGTTTTGAACATTATGTCGATAACCGCGAGATCGCGCATCATATAAGAGCATTGTAAAACACCGTGACCGTATAGAGCGCTCCTAAAAGATGCATCGGAAGGTCTACATTTTCTTTCTTCAAAGTAAATGAAACTCGAATTTTTTATCATTTATGCTAAGTTATATCTTCTTAATTAGCGGTGAAGATTGTTGCAAAAATCAAAGTAAAAAGAATAGTTCCCTCGTAAGAGTTGAGCGGCTTGAAAAAAATGTTATTTTACGTAATGATTGACTTTGAAGGAAAGTGAGTATAAAAAGAAAAAGCCGCGTAACTTTATCGAGCGGTTGCAAATAAACGTATTGGCCAGTTTTAAAAGCTTCTGCGAAGAGAGCTTTGGCAGGGTGTTGTTAAAATGAATAATAATCGGAAAAGGGCAGAGTTTGCTCGACATGGAAATTGTTAGTGCGGCGCTTGACAGCTGGAGCCTGTGATTGCAGCTACCCGTGCCCGCCCGGCGAGGAGTGCGCGCTGCGCCGCGAGGACGGCTGCCCGGACTTCCTCTGCCCGACGAAGCCCGAGTGCCGGCCGAGTCGGCGCGCCTTCAAGAACCCCTGCACGGCGGGCCTGCCGCTGAGCGACAGCGAGGGCCACCCCGTCAGCTGCGGCCCCCAGGCCGGCAACCGCACCCTCGACTGCCCGGAGGAGCACCTCTGCACGAGCGTCTCCGAGGCCAACCAGTCCGTCTGCTGCCCCCTCGGCCCGAAGCCCGAGCCCAAGCTGCCCACGAGTGAGTATTTCGCAGGCATCTCCAATCGCCGCTTCGCGCGCTCTATTTATTTCGACGGATATGTTATTGCTTTTGTTCGCGGCGCGTAACGCGAGCTGCATTTGTATTCTCATGTCCGTATGGATTTTAACTGGCTCTCGGCTGTAAAATGCGCCTGCCGAACGCAGATATATGCGCTGATGCAATGACAGATTGCGTCCACGCAGCTATTACGCGCGGACACTGTTTTTTAATAGGACACGCGCAGTCGCGATGCTATTGGAAGTGGAAAAGTGGAAAAGTCGCGGTAAAAGTATTGTTGCGCGTTCGAGAAATTTGGCATTCGGCTCGTTTCCCTTTAATGAAGACGCGAGCTTTAAATAAACCGGAAGCGGAGCGTATAATTGATGCACCCCGCGCAATTAAGACTCCGAGTGCGGCGAGTGAAATAGCCCTCTATTAAATTACAATGGAATATCGGGGGGAATGAATGCGGCAAGCGGCTAATTAGCAGTTAAAAAACTCCCCGGCCGCGCCTCCAAGTAATTCGTAGTGAAAGCCGTGGCAAATGCTGTTTAGTGTGCGAGTACCTGCGCGACTTCAGCGAGCGGATGGAGGGCACGCGGGAAGGCATGAGCCTGGCGATCCCGGCGCCGCAGTGCGAGGCCGACGGCTCTTACCGCGCGCTCCAGTGCCAGGACAAGAACTGCTCCTGCGTCGACGAGTACGGCGTCAGCCTCAAGAGCGCCGTCGAGCCCGACGGTTCCACCGACTGCGCCGAGGTGCGCGACCTCCTCAACCTCTGCGACGCCTTCAGGTGCAACCTCACCTGTCCGTTCGGCTTCCAGCTGGGTAAGTCTTTTTTTCTCGCCCCTTCTACGAATAAACTAAACTAACAAAGCCACTTCATTTACCTTGCTGGCCACATGCAAATAGAAAAATCACTTTTTATCCTAATTGAACTTTAGCCTTGCTTGAGGCTAATTTTATATTTTAATAAGAGAAGAGAGAGAGAGAGAGAGAGAGAGAGAGACCAATGGTTGCGGCCAGTGTCTAGTATCGACCAAGCCTTCTTTTACAAATCTCGACAAATACCCTTTTATGGAATATTGCGCGTCCTTTATTTAAAATCACACAATAAATACTTTCTCCAGCTAGTTTAATATTTATTTTAAAAAATATCTAGCATCAATTTCATACGCACACACACACTGAATTATATTATAAGGAGCTGCAAAGATGTTTTATAAACTTTACAATTGCTAGATTTTTTCTTCAATTTATGTTAAATTAAACACTGTAAATATATAGTGATTTTACTAATTTTTAGTTTTTGCGATTACATTATCTAAAAACTACATAGGTAGTTCGGCCATTCACCTAATTCGGCTAGACACGCATTTCCTCGCCGCCACTTTATATGAAAGCATAATTAGACATATTATAAAAGGGCTAAATAAAACTGTGAAAAATGAAAGAATGTTTTACGTATCATAAAACGCCATATTTTGCAGGTAATTAAGGTGCTCTGTACCAAGTAACACTTTTTATGAATCGCAAAGGAAACCAACTTTTCTATTTTATTAAGTGGCTACGTGTTCTTAATTCAATTTAAAATAATATAGCTCTTTATGGAAGTCTCTTCAAGAAACATTTTCTTTTTTTACAAGCTACGTGGGCTGCCTCGGAGTAATTTTTCTATATTGATAATATATATCGAAAGGCTTTTTCTTAAATAGATAATAAGTAAGTGATAAAGTTTCAACAATACGCAATGTATAAAAAAAAATTCTTTGGATATTTGTACGTATTGGTCTGAATTATATTTTTATTTTTAATGGGTCTATTAATCTATTTTTTTTTACAAATGAAAGAACTTTTCTAAAAACTTTAATTTTTATGATTATCTGGACTTATGCACTTGATTTGGGCGAATGCTCAAACTTTGCAAACAAAAAACAAAGTAATTTCATCTTCGATTAGGGTATTTTGCGGAAGGTTAATTTAATTTAAGTTAATTTAATTTAATTTACAGCATACTTAATCGTCATTTAGAATCAACTCTCTAGATCTTCGGCTCGAATACTCTGATCTTAACTGATAAAAATTGAGATTTTCAAACTTAATATTGAGAATTCAATTAGTAGATTTGACGAGTCTTTTCCAAACGCTTTAAAAGTGTCTAACCGAAAAAATATCGAGAGATGAGTCTTATATTTTTAACTATTTTTGAGAATGAGATGTAGAATAAAAAAGTTACAAGGTAGCTGCTTTAAAATCAACGTCTGATTAGATTAAGCTTCTACTACTTTAGTAGTCGTCAATCATCTACACGCATTTTCCTTTTTTTATAAAATATCTTTTTGAAAATTGTATAGTTTTGTTAAGAGAAGAATTATTTATAGTTAAATTATTTAAGTTATAAAAATAAAAGACGATATTGAGTTTTGTTATCGTTGATAAATTATTATTCAGTACTTACTACATTATTCATGTGTACAATTTTATCATATATCAAAATAAGAAATAAAAGTAAACTCGTAGATGTGCAGACGTCCTTTATTAACGAAGTATTGGAAATTAATTATCGATATGATCAAGCAGGCGACGGTATAATACAGCTGCTTTACTTATATCGATTGCTTTATGAAGTTGTTATAATTTACTCGAGATAAACAAATTTTTTCATTATTGCAACTTTACTTATTAAATAAAATGTCGTTGTCACTGTTATAGAGTACATAAATGCAGATGAGTTCTTAAATTTTAAAGTCGTTCTTAATTTACATGAAAGCCAAAATCAACATAGAGCCTGAGATATGATTAATTTTTTAAGTATAGTCATGGATTTTGCAATACCCAAATCTCGATTAAAGAAAATAACGAACAGATTCGACGCAAACATGCAGGTGTGAAATTCAGCAATTTAAAAAATGATGAAAAGTTACCGCGAAAGTCTGAATTTAAGAATGTTTATGATTGCTTATTTGGAATATTAATGAAAGTTTATCAAATGAGGGTAAACATGAAGAATCTATAAAAAGTCAAACCCATATAGATATAAGGTTACAAGCACTCCCTCATATGGATTTTTTTTTAATTTTCATATTTCCGGCGCATCCTTCAATTTAAATTACTGCCATATTTCTTGTTATGAATATACATTGCTATATTAAACAATACTATTTCATCGACCCTACCCCAGCCTACATAATTTTTCAGATTTTGCAAAAGAAAATCATCTATATACAATAAAAAATATGCTTTCTATCAATTTGTCATACATGTAAAAAGTTAACAATAACAAAACTGTTTATGCTATCAGCATTTTTTGCTTTTCGAATAAATTTTGCAAAATTCAACAAAAACTAAAGGTATAGCAGAATAGAGTTAATTAAAAACCATTGATAACATTTATTATATGTTTTCATTTCTCTAGTAAAAACATGTGTAAGGAAGCTGAAAAATGCTAGCTGTTGGAATGGGATTAATACTATTTCAAATAAAAATTTTTCGTTGGTAGATGTTATATGTTTTTTACAGTCATCTTTAACATTGGACGCGCTTTTAGCCATACGTAATGCTCCCAGTAATCTATAGGACGTCGGTGACTCGATGATATTTTTCAGTGGATGATAAATAGCAGTTAGTGAAAGTGATATATCATAGCGTGGAATAAATGTTACATTCATCTTTTGGAAATGCTTTTTGACATCGGTTATATTATTGCAATGGAAATGGTTAGATGTTTTATGCAAATCAGCTATGATTATAGAAAAAAAGGGATAAGAATTATTGTTTATGATAAATCTTTTTATAAAATGTTAGTGTATAATAATATATAGATTGTTATTTCCAGTGTTATCATAGTATTTTTTGAGTGTGTTTTGGAGGTTTTTTTCAGTCTATTTTGTGGAGTTTTTTTTCGTAGGGGGGGGGGGGGGGCTTCATTTTAGAAAATGACAAGATGGTTAACTGTTGGATATGAAATTTGGGATAGCTTCAAGGGTTGCGCGATAAATACTGGTGAATGATGGAAGTAATTGATGGAATATTGAAGTGAAAAAGAAAATTAGTGAGAAAGAAACTTGCGTATTACAGATGCCGCGGGCTGCCGCGAGTGCCGATGCCATGACCCCTGCCAGGAGGTGAGTTGCGGCCCCGGCGAGGCCTGCACCATCGTCGACGTGAACTGCGGGCCGGGGCAGAGCTGCCCCTCGGTGCCCGCCTGTCTCGCCAGCAAGCCCGGCCAGTGCCCCTACCTGGTGCCTAGCTCCTCCAGCTGCGAGCTTCTCTGCAGCAACGACCAGGAGTGCTCTGCCGGCGATAAGTGCTGCTCCACTGGTGAATATCACTTTAATATTATCTGCTGTATTTTCCATCTTGCTTCGGATTTTATTAGAAAAACTGTAAGATTCTAAAACTAAACAATGGCGCAAAATTTCTTGCTGAAAATTATCGAGATGCATTGTCAGCGTCACAGTGGCCCAATGCTAAAGTCGCTTATTGAGCCGCGGCGGGGAGGACACAATGCGAGTCTTGTTCGAGGCCGAGCCAGTTATTCGGGGGCCGTCGCGAAGCTGTCGCGCCACTAATGGAGACACGATTGTTTCGATTGCCTTTGACCGAGCAGCAGCGGTGCCACGCCACAGGCCCTGTTCCGGAACGGCTCTCTTTATTAATGGCTCCGAGCCTTGCGCTATTTCGGCATTAATCACTCAATCTGATAATGGCAAATCTTTCACATTTCCTTCCCCGTTTTCTCGAAAATTCATATACTTCCGGGTATAAAATCTTTTTTTTAACATTTTCCGTGTAGTGCAGCACATTTTTATCTCGTGTCTAAATTACCTATCAAAATCAGATGTTATATATGTATCTCTCATCATTCTTATTACAACGCTGTTAAACAAACAGCTTCCACGGGTAAATTAAGTAGAAATATTTTCTCCCGTACGGGCTCTCTATAAAAATTAAATTAGTGAAGAAACCACTAAACATTAGTGGAAATTGCTTCACCGTGATTTTCATTCAGCTCATTACTTTTAGTTATGTTTGGTTATATTTTAAATTATGTTTATAATATTCTTGGTGAATATTTACTATTTCACTAATGCTTACGAGGAGAGTCGACGGCCTTTGGGAAACGGATATTCGCGGGCATTGGAGAGTCGATTTCTATGGTATCTAAAAATGAAGCCCAGTGCCTATGCATATTCGTCTAATGGGTCCTTTTTGATGTCTCTTCTATTAACTGTCACATTGTCAGTATTTAAGATACGAAAACGTCGAAAGAAAGCTTTAAAGTAGACGGTAAAACCAAAAATTTAAGCTCTGATTGGTTTGAAAAATGTTCATTTTTCCGGAAATTATAAGCAATCAAAGGATAGCGTAAGAAAATTATTTTAAATACTTACAATGTGGCCGTTAATAGAAGAGACGTAATTTTGTTAATGGAATCGTGGATATTCGAGGTAAGATTGCCCATAGCTTAGACGAAAATGGGGGCACTGCGCTTAATTTTTATAAAGCAGCAGTCCGTTTGCCGAAGGGCCTGGAGTCCCCTCGATGCTTTCTTCACTAATTAAATCAAGCAACTTGATACACCTACACACAAAAACATACGTGCTCGGAGAAAGTGACCAGCCGTTGTGCATCTGTCCTAGGTTGCGGCACCCAGTGCGTGGCCCCGGTGCTGGCCACCGCCTGCCAGCACGCGCGCGCCCTCGCCGAGCTCGCCGCCCGCGAGTCCGGCGAGCCCGCGCGCCGCAGCTACATCCCGCGCTGCGACGCCGAGGGCCGCTTCGAGCGCGTCCAGTGCCACGCCGCCGCCTGCTGGTGCGTCGACGCCCAGGGCCGCGAG
>JAPYZP010002128.1:0-14274 GCA_030522985.1 Torymus sinensis
CTATATATTGGACGTATATGGGAAACTGTGGTGTGGCAATATAGGAGTCACATATCACCAATAGTATCTCCAATATATGTCCCATGCACATTGCCCATACATTGCCAATACATTGGCAATAGTATCCTTTTTTACGCGGGTGATAGAAAGAATTATTTTGCTGACTTAACAGTTAAGGCACGAAATGAAAATTATCAAAAATATGCTGATATTATTAACAAGTAAGTTAAATATACAATTAAGTATTGAAAATTTAAATGTTTATAAAAATTTTCATGCAGTTTTCATCGCTTGCGAACATTTTATTTAACATTTAATTTACATGTCTGGCCAATATAGTTATTATGCTGTATTAAATAATTTAAAACATTTCTAATATCATAATATTTTTAATAATTTGCATTCGTATCCCAACTGTTAAATCACAGGGCTTTGTTGTTAAATCACATCCTTTGGCTCCAAGCCATTCTTTCTGTCAGAATATATTGAGTATAATGTTTGCGCGAAATAGAAAATTACGGTTTGTAAACCAATATACCTTATAAACGCGGGGTATTATCGAAATTTCAAAATGTTTCATATTAATAATTGAGCCGAATAACATAGTATAATAATAATGTCAAATTTTGAACCTATATTTTCGTTCGGATTTATGGGAATTTCATTTTAATCATAGCTAACAAGGTATAAAATTATATTAAACATTGCAATTTCGCACTAATATTATCTTTGTACATAAATGTTGTTATAACATCCTGTATAATTTTACACATTTCATAATATTATATTATGAACGTTCAAGGCTCGTTTACGTAAAGCGCAATAAATAATTTAATGTAATATATACGCTCACTTTCAAATATCCTATTATTTGCTTGCAATATCCGCAATTACTTGTGCAATGTTTTCACATTGAGCTTACAGCCATTTTCAAAATTTATCCAACGTCTCTGCAACTACACCATACTCTTGCTCAATGTATGAAATTAAAGCTCCAAATTATTGTTGAATTTTCGTCCGCGCTCTGATTATGGTCTCAACATTGTCAAAGAACACCGCTACCTTATACGATTATTAGCTTTTTTCGAAACTAACGTGAATGCTTTATATAAAAACTAAAACAAGTCCTGCAGGATAATAAACGTCATACAATCAATAAAAACTGCTAAAAAAGAATATACTTTCAAGTGGCACAACTTCTACTTACCCCTCCGTAATCTCCGCTAACGCAACTAATATCTCTCGATTGGATAACTTCCAGTGCGACGCGCTCGTGCTACTTACACCTGCATCTCTCACGATACATCTGGGCTGTGACTCCGCATCCGCGGCTAAATCGAAATAGCACGTGAGCATTTCGCGCGCACCGCTGAATTTACAAGGGTGGTGGCGCAGAGCAGCCAAGGCTATACAGATCCTTTGAAACCGAGCGGGCTCGTCGAGAAAAAGCGGATAGAGAGAGAGAGAAAGGCTTTATGCTTCTTTCTCTCAGTTCCCGGCTCCATCGCCGAGATTGAAACTCAGCCCGCGCGGGTAGGGCGAAGCCGTTACGGCAGGAAAGTAGAAAACTCCGGGCCGCTCGGAAGTGGAAGGCGTTTCCGACGGTTTTTTTCTTCTTTTTCCTAACTATCTTTCTCCCCCTATCTCTTTACTATCTCTCTATCTCATTCGCTGGCTTTTTAGACGCTGCGTGTGTGTGTATACGTGTGTTTGTATACGTGGATCGGTATCGAGGGGGTATAGGGGGACCGATAGGAAAAGTTCGCCAGCAGGCATGTGAGCGCGGCTGAGGTGTATACAGTAGATTATGTGGGAGAGATCCGGCGTGCAAGGGAGCTTGGGACTATACGGGCTAAAAGCGCATAAGTCACATAGTTTCGGCTGGTTCGGGGGGAGGAAGCGCAACTTTGCCCGCTCTAGCTTTTCCTTGCTGTTGTTTTATATACTTTGTTACAATGGAGGATCCTTGTATTGATTCCGAGATAAGATTTATCCTTTTTTTTCTCTTACCATATTTTCTTTTATTTTACGAAGACAGAAATTAGCCGTAATAAAATGTTTTATATAGTCACATTTTGGGGTTGTTTCAATTGTCAACAGTTGCGTAATAATAATTAAAAAAAATCCAATTGTTTACATTAATTTTAGACGTACGCATATATGTCTGACCATACTTAGCTACTTTCTACTTGTCCGCTCAAATGATCTCTCACATAGTATAATAGATATTTGCCCAACTCTTCAAAATGTCTTTAGCTACCCATATTGTCGCCTATTACAACAGGTCTTTCGGATAATAACATCAATTCATAAATGAAAAAAATACTGCAGAATTGCAATAGAAAACGTTTTACTAACCGCCGACCACTCTATTCTCTCTCCCGTTGTACACCTGAATTAACTCCCACCACGAACCCATAAGAGCAATCCACCTCGTGTTTTGCCTGCGCCTGACCAATGTCCAAGCCGCGCCTCCCTCCCTCTCTCTCTCACTCTGCCTGCGGCCATCAGCATAATGCATGTCTCGGGGACAGTAACGCGCCACGCGCGAATAAATCGCGCTTGGGCCGCGCGCATTTAGGCCATATACGCGCTACAGGCATGTGCACTACACTCGCTGTGCAAGGCACTCTCTCTCTCTCTCTCACTCTCTCGCCGCGACTTAATTAGCCATTAATCATGGCCCGCCACCGAGATAATTAAATGACGGGTGCGCGCACGGAAGCGGCCTTTGTCTTCTGGTGCGCGCATGCGCCCGAGGGAGATGTTATCGAATCAGCGAGAGAATTCGCGACGCCCGCAGTTGGCTAATCTGCACCGAGACGCGCAGGTGTCTTGAACAAAACGAGAAGTAGGTATTATAAAATGAGCTTTGCGGGGTGGCAAGTGACGGGGAGAGAGATTAAGATTTCGCCAGTGACTTTCAGCTTTTTAATACGAATTAATACTAAAACTAGTTATGAAAAATATTTGAAAATATACAATACTAATTTTTGAGAATATATGAATTAAGAAGTTGGGAAATTTTTTTTTGAAAAATATACAGTACTAATTAATTGAACATAATCGTGAAAAGAATGCATTTTATACCGTTCTTTTGACATTTTCTCGGTGAAATTTTTTATTTCAAAAAGAAGCTCTTTGTATGACGTTAACATAAAAACTGTTGTATGAAATATATTATTCGCCCTTTAAGTTTTTCATTTAAAGCTGTTTATTCTTAACACATTATACATAGAAGAGAAGGCTCTTTTTTAATAAAAAATATTTCGCCGAAAGGATTAATTCTTACTAATCTTTATGTTGAAAACACATCTAATACTTTTATATTTGTGTTTCTAACGAACGTGAGATTTGAATATACATTTAGTTTGATATACCTTAAGAATTCAAAGTACTACCTTTAAATAGTCAGGTAAATTGCATCGAATGGCTGTACAATTTTCTTCGAGGTTCGCGGTGAATTTTTATCGAGTAAACTTTGCATATCGCTGTTCTAAATCTTCAAAGTACAATCTTGAATTAGAGGCCATTAGCGTCACAAATTGTCTCCTCTGTACAAACTTAAACTCGATTAAAAAGCTAAAATTATTAAATAAAATGAATTCACAAACTTTTATATATATTAGATATGTTTATTTTATATAATATTTTATCTTTATTTTTCTAATTCATTACATGAATCAACCTTTTCCACGATAAAACGAAATTCACCCTGCTCTATCCCTCTCACAAAAACTACCTCCCTGGTAGAAATTAGTCCATTAAAAATGGTAAGGAAAATAGAAAGTTATTAGACACAAATGTAACGCTTTTTTTCACCAACTTCTTCCATTTTATGGAATGGCCATAACCTCAAAATCTTTACATTAAAATTTCATAACAATTTAATCATATATTTTAAAACTTATACTGTTAAGAGATAGTTTACCGGGATATATAAACAAAATTTAGTAGTCTTTGTACTATTTACAGCTTTATTCTATAAGATATAAACCAAAGTTATTTTAACTAGCATTAAAATTCCAAATTAATAGATAGTACAAAATTGTAACCATCTTTGCGGCCAATAAATGTGAAAAATAGGTTTAAAAAATCGTTACACTTATAGAAGAAAACTGGAGTCCATTTTATGGCCATTTTGAATCAAACTAGCCATTTACTGTCCAAAAAATGATTTCAATTTCCACCAGGGAGCTACACGCTAACAATTTGAATTACAACGCATTACATCGGTGTATCTTTCGCTCGCACGGTATATCAGAATTTCAGGTTCATCGTCAACGTCGCGACCCTTTACTCGCAACGCGGCAGCCGCGCCGTTCGATGTGTTCATTAACGTAGACGACGCCTTTTAGCCCTAATATGTCGCACTTTGCCTTTCGGAGCGAGGCGTCCTTTGCGCCCCTGACGCGCTAGATGCGTGTATATGTTTATTAACTGGCGCGTCTGACGAACAGGAATTTTACGATGCCTCATGGTTGTGACATTGTCGAGAGAGTGTACCGATAGGCGTTGACGTGATCGAAAATGATTTTGAATTCCAGGAGAGGCGAGAGACAGGAGATTGCATGTGTAAGCGAAATTAATCGAAATTATTGGTATATTAATGATTTGTGTTATTAGAACGATTGCAGCGTTATCTAATTTATTGGATAACAATTTTAGTGTATAATTAATGTTTGATATCAGGGTACTTACACTTATAATTTATTCATTTGGCACTTCTATCGTTAAGTGCATACTGAACGAAGAATAATGTAGTTACAATAATGTATAATGTAGCGATATTATGTTATTATATTGTTACGACAAATTGATAAAGGAGCTATTTCGACTATAGTATCGAAGAAAGAGCTACTATCTATTTTGGAGTTCATTTTTTTTTAAATAAAAATTAAAGCTGGCAGTTCTGCAGATATTTAAAAAAACGAAATGATTTTTTATTTACTTACTATCTGTAACGTAAAATTTATATCATCATTATTTCTAGACAATTCTCTACAAGTGAAAATGCAAAATTACTTTCTTTAATAAATTAGTTATCTTCTCTCATTCGTTTATGTTACATTATTTCATTCTCTACTTATATGCTAATTCGAAATAGCCTCTTAAGTAGCAGCTTTTTTCGTCACCACGATGAATTATAATACAAAATGTAACGATATACTGTATTAAAAACAGAAAAAGTGTAATTCCACTGCTGTAATACGTATTTGTCTTCATTTGAAAAAACAACATTTGTACTAACATTTGTAATAGCTTTAAAAGAAAAAGAATGCAAAGAATCGCAGAAGCGTGCCAATGATGAAAATTGCCAAACAGCAGCCCCACTTGCAAATTGTAACGCGAATCCCCGAGTTGCCGCGACCCGTAGCGCAAAGTCAACAAAAATTTCGCTTTTCGCGCGCTCGTAAAGTCGGCATGTTTGCACGGGGGTCGCCCGTTCGCTCTTCTACCCCTTAAAACGCTCTTCACGCCAACCCATCGACGCGTAACGCGCGCGCGCGCTTTCAAGTGCATCCTCGCGAAGTAAAAGGAAACAAAAGAAGCGAATTCCGAGCGGCGAACGGGTACGCGGGGAATTCGCACTTTGGGTGGGTAAAAAAAATATCGCATTACATTGGGTGCGCGCGTCGTTTTTATGGATTCGCCTCCGGGGATCATATTCGCGCGCAAAGCTCTCGAGTTTCCGGCGGGGCTGGCACACGCGCCTGCAAGCATATACGCAGCGATCAGATCGATATATGCAATTGAGCCGCGCCTGCGGGTTGGCTAATATAGTGCGAATTTCACCTTCGAAAGGCTCCGCCACGTGTATTTCGCGGACGGCATCTTTTTTTCAGAGGGACCGAAGTGCGTGCGCGGCCTGGAAGGACGAGTGGGACGATTGATATATGTTCGTTCGGGGAGAAAAGTTGATTTCTGAACAAAGAAGGGTGAGCAGTTTTTGCGTCACCCGGCGAACTCTTCGGTCGATCGAGGAGACGCGTTGTATAAGTAAGCCGGCTTAACGCCCGCGTTCTTTTTTTCGCCGTCGCGAAAAGTTGCCGAATACACGTGGGTGTATGAAAATAGAAACTTAATTTTTGTTGGCTGACTTTGAGGCGAAATGCAGAGAGCATATTTTTATTGTAATAAAATGTAATTATTGTCTTTATTGTAATTATCTCATAAATGTATTTTTTTAGGAAAAAAGAATAATTTATTGTAACTCTAAATTTGTGTCGACAAAAAAATAAAATATTGTGCTGTCTTTATAAATAATTTTAATATTCCTTATATGTATGTATCATTAATAAATGTTATTATTGTCATTTTTATATGCATTTTTTACGAGAATAAATGATATTAATTTATTTATTGTGCAAAGCGCTCTGCAAATATCAGCGAATTAAAATGCACTTCGATTAAATTTTCAATGAATTGCGTGGGAATTCGAGGAGATCCAATAACATTTGAATAAACGAAGTAATTGAAGCAGCGAGCTTTATCAGGCGAAAGGTAAGATAAAAGTTTTCCCATACGAGCCCGAAACTAACGTGAAACTTGATGCATCAAAGGGGTTCGTTAACGCGTAGGGCTTCAACGCGCTCCGCTGAAAACTTAATCGTCTTTTCGTGAGTTGCGAACTATCGCTCGTTAATCCCTTTTTTTCAGCAGCCCTCCGGAAACTTTAATACTGTTCAGAGAGCGCAATGTAACGAAATGCCTCTCTCTGCTGCCGGTTCCTCACTTTTGTTATTTCTTCTTTTTTTTTGTTTTATTTTCACTGCGTGGTACTCTGCAACGACGCTGTGCACTGCGAGGCAACACGTACAAGAGTAAATTGGTAAACAGCTTTTCGAAATTTTATTTTTATTTGACCAACATTTTTCCCAATTTCCTCACCCTACTTTTTCCACTAAACAAAAAAGCAAAAGGTAAGACGAAAAATCAAGAGCTTCAGCGCATCCGGAGCCAGGCAAAAAAGGAAAACGGCGTGAGCAACGAACGCAGAGAGAGAAAAATCAGCGCAATGGCGAGTGCGTGAACTCACTCAACCTGGGTGTGATGCTTGCCCGTAAAGTTGCAAAGGGCCCTAGCGGTCATCACAACCTTTTTGAGTGAGCGAACGCGCTCGTCGAGTTTCAACGCAAATCCAACAGCGCCTCGGGAAATAGGAGCTGCAGGAATACTCGTCGTCTGCATGTACCGCACCTGACAACGCGCAGCATCGGCGCAACGCTGCTGTTTCCAACGACTCGACTGCTGGCTGCAGGCCGACGAATTTTTCGATTTCGACGTTCGCGGCAAAATGGCGAAAATAACTGTTAGAAAGTTGGCAACTGCGCGCTGAATGCTTTGTAAAATGCGCTGCGTAATAGTTGAAAAACTGTGGGCAATTTATATGGCCCACGTATAGTAGAGATTTATATAACCTATACATTGAAACGAACAATATCGAATATAATTCCTATATTGTACTTTTTTCCGTTATCTTCTCAATTAGTCTTTCATTCGTTTTGTTAAAGTATTGAATAACGGTCGGTTTACTAATTAATTATTGTTTTATCTTTATTTTGAATGTAAATTTAATAAGCCATTCTATTGGAAATAGCGGATGATGCTCTTTATATTTATTACAATATATTTCCAATTTTTACCTGAATGTATATTCCAAACATGTTATATAAATAAATGATTGTACATGGTCCATTCATAGCACCTATTGTTTATGATATTCTACTTTAAATGGATTTATGTTACTTAATCAATGTATAATTCTGTAGTCGTACGAAAAAAGGGCTTATATGTCCATTGTTTAGACAACATGAGTTATCACTATTTTTCTGTTCATTGAGAACAGAGGCAAAGTCCACTTTGTAATGGCTAATATAGAATAAAACATCAAATATCTTGAAAAATTGTTGACGTGACATGTACCCTTTATTCGTGTGGCCACAGAATGACACAAGTGTTTGACGATTCAAAAAAGAATGTTATTGTTCTATTAACGAAATTTTGTATTCGAAATATCTTAATGGTGTTATTCCTATGTGCTGTAGTTAGAATGAGCGATTTCCCATGAGTGTAATTTTGCTTTAAGTAAATATTGATATTCGATTTGCGTATAAAATGTTTCTCCCCAAGAGTTTCGTCGAGTTACTCTTTCCAAATATCGAATTTCCTATTATTGAATTTAAAATCACGTGATATATTGCACTTCTTATTTTTGCAAAATAATTTAAAGCTTCCGCCACGCGCGTTGCTACTGCGAAATCAACATTTACGCTTGAATTGAAAATTGAGAAACTAATTCTTTGAAATATTTAAAAATTTTCGAAACATTTGTTCATATTATCAATCGTAACAAAACTGTAAAGCTGATAATTGAAAATATGTCTAAAACATTGACTCTTGTTAAAACCGTTAACATCAGTCTATCAAACGTCATTTTCCGTAACAAGCAAATTGAAAATATTGTACTTTGAGATGCCGACGTACGCAAAAATAGACAAAAATTTTTCATTTCATAGCGAGGCGAAATAAAAAAATCATTTCACTACTTACAACAGTCTAAAAGTCTCGCTTTGACTCGACAAATAATCAGACCGTACAGCCTGAAACACGACTTTGATGTCGGCCTACATTTCCCACCTCATCACTGCAAAGAACCGAAGCAAGCCGTCCGCGTGTCCCGACACTTTCCACGAAGATTACATAAATCCCGGCGAAAAAGAAGCCGAGCCAGCGCAAAAAGTGAGTAACAAGGGCACAGTCGCGACTTTTTGCGTCGGCCTGCAAAGTCAACCTTCCACCGTATACCCACATCTACATTACGCACTCGCACACACACACGTACCCTCGAAAATCTCCCCGCGTTAATTCCTCGCGCCCGACGTGAAACTGGAAAACCTCCTCCTTCCTTCCCCGGTCCTATGTACGTAGACATATACATATATACGTACGTACGTACTTCCTCACGAGTGGTTGAGCAAACAAACGTTCTTCCGCGCGGCACTCAAGTTTCAAAGGCTGGCGCTGCTGCTGCTCTCTCCCCGTCCCTGTCGCCCGCGTAGTCGCGCAAATGAAGAGGGAGGGAATGCAAAATCCCGGCCCGTTTCCTCCCTCTAATTCCGCGCGTCCCGCGCTTTTCATTCCGATTCCCGCGGCGGGAGGTCCGCGTGTCGCGTGTTAAAAAGACGCGCGCCGCCGCCGCCGGAAAAACCAATAAAGCGCGCCCCCGGCTGCTGCTCTTTTTCCCGTCCCGCACTCGCGGGCATGTATCTACGCGGCACTGCCACGAGCTCGCGTTCTTTTGTACGCCGCGCCACGTTTCTCTCTCTTTCCGTTTCGCTTTACCTCTTCCCATCTTATATTGTTTTGCCGTCTTGCTCAAACTTGCTTTCTTTTTCGGTTGCTCTTATCTGCCTCTGTGGGTCCCTTTGAGGCTATACCCTCTCCCTCTTTCTCTCTCTCTCTTGAAATTGTAGCGCGCGGGGACAGGGCGTAACTTTTGTTCGTGACAGAAGGGTAAAGTGGCTTCTTATTTGCGTCCTGATTGTGTTTCGCTGAAAGATGACTCGGCAAGAGCCGCAGTCAAAGCTGGGAAGGGTACGCTTGTTTGTCTCTCTCTCTCGATTTTTCCTCGCTTTGTATCTTCCAACTGACTTTCTGCGTCTTCTTCCCTTGCTCGCCTTCGGAATTAAATAGCCGCGGAATCCCACCGTGTTGGTTATTAATATACCTCGGTTGCCCGAGGTAAAGTGTTCTCAAAGAGGGAGAAAGAGAACCCCATTCGGAGTGATTTTGTCACGCTTTAATGCGAGAATTTTGTGAATTTAAAAGAAATTCCGACAATTACGATGAAGGGAAGGGATATGTTTGTTTACTTATATTTAATTTTGTTTTTTTATTTTAAGGGCTGATTAAGTGTGTTTACAGAGTAAATTTATAAAGCTTTGTCAGAGTATTACATACCAATAGAAGTAGTCAAAAAGTTGTAACAAACTACATTAAATATTTAACAAGGTGTATACATTCAATCAATCACGCCTATGATAGAATTAATAGTTTGGATATTTGGACTTGGATGTCGGCAGATTTTAAAAACTTCAGAACCAACCGACAAGGCTCAATATTTGGTTTAGTGAGCATTAATCTTATTGTTGACGGTAGATATATTGCATGCTTCGAATTAAGTTTTCAATAAGACCTTTTCTTTGGCTATCCAGACTAGGGTATTGCCATAGTATATGGTCCAAGTCTTGATAGTTGTGTCCACAGTGAGAGCATGTCCGATCATCAATGATATTTTTGCGAGCTAGAGAGACAGCAAGACTATAATGATCGCTCCTCATCCGATTGGTACAAACTATATTATCTCGATCTAAAACTTTATTAGAAAACCAAACTACATTCCTGTGAGAAAAGTAAAATTCAACAAAACTCTATCCCTTTCTTTTCGCCTTGGAGTTTGATAGCTGAGTTATTTTCAGTGCTAACGCTAATTTAAAATGATGCGTGTAGTCAGAGAAAGGGATAAGTACATTAGGATTAAAAGCTAGAGAAGTAGTTTCCTTGGGTTTTAAATCAGCAATTTCGTTGCCAAAGATGCCTATATAGGCAGGTATCCAGAACAAGTTAGGTTCCTTGTTACTGCTGGATCGAGAAATGAACTCTAAGTAGAGTCAGACTAAATATTAACATTAACGTTAGTCTGTTGTATGACACGATCGACCGCTGAGTTAAGGACTTATATTAAATAATATTAAAAAAATACTCAATAAATTTATAAAAGAAGATTTTGATACATATTCCAGTAAGACTGATATAATATGAAATCAATAACAATTGGTATATGATAATACATTATTCAACGAGTCCGATAAGTAGCTAATTCTCATACACAAGTCGAGACAAATAAGGTAAGTGCGAGAACGACCTACGCATGTTTGGCGAGTATAATGTGAAAAGTATCAACTTTTGCGAAAAAATAATTTTTTTTTAAATAGTTCTGCGTACTAGTTGCCGAATGTACTATAGTTAAACTAAGATCCCTTTTACGTCTGTAAAAAATTTCTCTTATTAATCCAAAGATCTTATTATATACTCATAGCTTCTACATACTTACCTGCATTGTCTGACCAATTATAGATTCCTCTACTTATATTCAGAAATGTATACATTTAAAATGTAAATCACAAGTTTTAGTTTAAAAAACGACGATCGCTACAAGGCTTTACACTCAAACACGTACGAAAATCTTTTTAGATTCCGCAGTTCTCAAGGTGACTACGAGAGTGTAAAGACAATACAGGAATCTCATTAAAAAACGTTGCGCTAAACAACACTCCCCCTCATCGTTCTCCTTCCTGCCAATTTCACCTCCCAAAGTAAAGCCTGCACTCTGGCCGGAACCCTCTTCAAGCTCTCGCCTCCCCCCATCCACGGAACAATCATCTCCAGTCTTCTCCTGCTCTCCTCCAGCTTCGCGCTCTCACTCCAGTCTAGTGTTCCGCGCGTACATAATACATCCTTGCACTACACGTGTAAGACGACACGTCGCTACGGTGCGCCCAAGTAGGTCGAAAGTTGGGCGAGTTATCCCGCGAGAGGCTGGACGCTCCTCTCTCATGCTTTCTCTCGCTCTCGTCGTTGCCAATGGGGCCGCGACCCAATTTACCGCTGCCGCGGCGACTCTCGAGCTCGGGCGGGGGGCGGTTCGTTTTCGCTCACTCCTTAGCTGCTGTCTCTAGCCACGACGACACGTCCGGCAACTGCTGCTGCTGCTGCTGCTGCTGCTTCTCCCCGAAGAGCAGCCGTGCGCGCGAGCTTTGGCGAAAACTTGGCCGAGTAATTGGATCGAGGCCGCGGGCTTTAAGCAGTCGTGGATTCGGGAGAGTGGAATGCGCTTGTTAACGTCGGGGCTAACTCGCAGAAAGAGAGAGAGAGAGAGCGGCGCAGATGCTTGAGGTTGCGCGAGGACGATTCTTTTTTTAGGCTCGAGCGGCTCGTTTGAGCCTTTCTACTGGCCTGCGCCTCTCTCTTCCCCTTCTGGCGTGATTTATCATTGCTCAACGACGACGAGGAAGAGGAGGAGGATTCTTTATTAGATGTCATTAGTGATTCGGGTCGGATCGAGAGCCACTTAACTCCTTCATTGTGCTACGTTTTTCTCTGCATTCGGATTGATTGTTGCGGTTGTTGCCTGTAAAGCTTTTTCATTGGAATTTATATATACACAATTCTCTCCGTTCTTTTAAATTAAAATTGACTTTATTGTATATCTAGTCCAACTCAGCTTCGTATTCCGCAAAACAAAGTTTGCAATAAAGCGCAGTACAGAGTCCATCAAAGTGAATTTCCTCTCTGGAAACTCCGTATAATAGACGCATTTATCGATTCAACTGGCAACCGCAGCAGTACGCCCAAGTACGCTTGAACGATCCACGTGTTTCGCCGCGTTTTAATCCAATTGTCAGACACTTATAACCCGCGCACGGGAAAGATTAAAGACTGAGGCAGGGGTAGGGCAAACTTGCGAAGATTCCGGGGCATTCGATTATCCGAGGCGAAGAGCGAGAGCCAGCCCTGTCGCTGAAAAGCCAGAGAGGCGGCGAAGGAGAAGTAAAAACTAATATCGATTTGGGGAATCTGGCGTGGGCGCGCAACATCCTCTCGCACTTCCTCTCTCTCTCGCGAGGAAACTTCGTGCCTTGCTTGCGGGCGAGTGAATTTCGAGGAAGAGAGACGGGCGCTCTTGAGTTTCTTGATCGTGCGCACGTAGGTGTATGTGTGTGTATATATAGAGGCGGCCCGCGAAAACGCTCGACGATTTAAAGCTCGGCGAATCAACGCGCTCGAGAGAAAATTCAAGTGATGTGTTCGCCGGTGATTGCTTGTACCGTGAGCGTACAGAATTACAGATATACAGCTGATGTAGTTAAGAATCTGCGGGTTTTTTTTTGGATCTGAACGTTACTATGCATTGCAGAAAATTAGTTTTTTTTTATTTTGTAATATACTAAAAATATTTGTAAAAGCACTACAAGTGCATCTTATTTTTCCACAGAAATATTATATTCTATTCTGTATTCGAAACATCGAGCGTATAAATAACTTTGATACTATAATTTATTATATATTCCTTACAAATTTTAATTGTTTAAATGTTATTCAGAATAAGATAAATAATATTGAAGTATAATACACATTGCCAATTAAATTACCAACGGCAATAAAACCTTGGGCTATAATAAAAATGTCTTGTCGCTCATTGAATGTTTTCGACTCTCATCCATCTCTTTCTGGAAACAAGAGCCGTGCCCAAAATAGAAGACAACTCCGAAATCCGCCGTTTGCAGACTTTATACCCCAACCGGGCGGTCTCTCCCTCGCACTGTCTCCGTTTCTCTTTCACAGAGGCAAACAAGGTCGAAAAAGCCAGCAGGGGGCGCTAGCCGTTACAAGACATCCGGAAAAGTCCTCCGAATCCGAGGACTAATGGTAGCGCGCCGCCGGAGACAAGGCACTGTACTGTGCCCATCTCGCGAATAATCCCTAATAAATATCGCCTCTCTCCCGAGAAGAAGAGGCGGCAGAGCTGGCAAAAGCGCCATTTTTCCGGATTTACGATCAATTTCTCCGCGCGCCGGCCGACGCCGCCGGTGTATTTGTCAACGGTACGTGCCCACGCGCTCTGCTCTGCATACATATCCAGCCTGCGAACGCGCGCGCATAAATAACGCGGATTTCCTGTCTCCCTTTAGCGCCTGCGCGAGCTCTCTTCTCGCGGCTGCAACCGGCGTCTCTTTTTGGCTTTTATCCGCTTTTTCCTTTGTGTATTTATACGTCTCGTACTTCATGCGCTTGCACCGGTGAGAGAGGGAGAGCTGTCCGCCAAAGGGTCAATTAAACAAATGCGTTTTTTTGTTCCAACGTACACGAAGGTTTATGATTTTTCCGGGCCGAGTTGCGTGCGCGGGCAGTTTTGAATGATTTACCGGGAGTGACGCGACGTGGGCTTTTATTTACCAGCGACGTTTTGTAAATATGAATATAAATGTTGTTTGTTGTTTTGTTCAAATTTCATTACTCACCAAAAATCATTTTTAGAGAGCATTACTTTATTGTTGCATATTTTAGTTTCGTTATTTACTTTAGATATAAATAATAAATATATACATTACGTATACACTCAGAAAACGATCTTCCTGGACCAACGAGAATCTGCCTGTCGGAGGAGGATTTTCAGCTAAAAATAGGGCCAAGAAAATATCTTCCTATGGA
>JAPYZP010002129.1:0-20029 GCA_030522985.1 Torymus sinensis
TTTTTAACTCAAAAACTTGAAACTTTTTGTATAGCATATTATATGGGAAAAAGTTTACAATTTCCAAGAAGAATTGTTAAAAATTATTGTTTCATCAATGCAAATTTTGTTGACTATCAATATATTGAAATACAATATTCAAACTCTGAAAAAGACGTGTACCACCAGGTTGATTTCACCCAGGAAAGTCTAAAATATGTCTTAAAATATTACCTTTCAAATGATACTTGGCTGAAGATGGAATTCGATCACTGAAGAAAGTTATGTGCAATCAAAGCTGTAAAAGCAGTGAAAAAGCACAAAATAGGACTTTTATTCCGCTTTATTCCGCTTATCCATATTTTCTGCATTATTATCCGACAATAAATCGTATAAGGAACTAAAAACCTTAACGGATCAAAAATTGAGATAATGATACCTAAGAACTCGTGTTTTGTTAGTCTGTCAATTCCATTTAGAATATTGTTTGATATATTTTGATATCCATTTTAAAATCTCATTTATCGAAACGTGTATTCCGACATAGCCCCACAACTTTTTCCTCTATTTAGACTCACATCTAACTGATTTTCACTTAACCCAGTCTGACCGATCGCTGCTTCTACTACTGCGTCGATATTACTTGCCCAGTCATGTGTCACGGGCTCAGCTCAACCGTCATCCGAAGCCCTGACGCATTCACTTCAAGATAAGAACAAGATACGAGCGATGTTCTTGAGCAAGCATCGAGAGTTTAGCTCAGTAGTAGAGCGCGATACTACAAACCTCGGGCCCGTGTGTTCGAATCCCGCTCGTCGCATACTTTTTATTTAATCCTTTCGTATGTAACACATGCATTAAGAACATGCGGCGGAATTTGTTTAAACTACGTCATGAACTAAAACTACAGCTTCCTATTCTATATGAACAGTTATAGTATAGTCGTCCACATAGCTGTCTTCGCGTATAATCTTCGCCGCTACTGATTACGCACTTGCAAAGTACGATCTCCTATGTACAAAGCTTTGCTTAGAGATGATTAAGCCCCGAAAATAGTAGCTGTCGCTTAAGTTCACCATCATGGTCCGCGGTAATAAAACCGTTGACTTTTACGGTCTAGTTAGTACAATTTTATTTTCAAGCTGATGTCTTCGATGTTCCCTTCAATGCCGATCCCACGTTATCTAAAACGCATCTACATTGAGAGAAATTTGGAGATAATATATGTCAATGAGTGTTGAGGTTTGTAGTAACCGAAATCATTGACATATATTACCTCCAAATTTCTCTTTGAATTAATTTTCCCGCTTTACCTGAATCTGATAACTTTTCAACCTCAGTCGCTCCTTCGTCGTTGTCCTGCTTCAGGCGCTTTCTCATAAATTCCATCTCACGCTGCAGATTTTTAATCTCTTTTTGACAATGTGTGCGGTTCCTATTACTATCTCCGCGCAAGTTTATCGAATCTTAGCGAGATCACTCTCGTCGTGATCCGAACTCTATGGCGCCAAAAGACATAATGACAAGTGGAGCCGCGAGCGCATGCGAAAGGCCGTACTTTTCGAGCTACTCTAAACATTGCGACATCTATGGGTAACGAAAGGCCATACTTCACATAGTAATCTGTGAAAAACAAGAAACGAAAGATAATAGATAATTCAAGCTTTCTTTTCTGCGGTAGGGCTGCAAAAAAAATTATCGTAAAGACACCTGAGAGAGAAATCGTATTCCCTGATGGTGATGGGTTTCACCCACTAAGAATACATTCCTGACCTTACGTGGCAATCGGAAACCACTCTAGAACAGCCATGTAACATTACTTTGAGATGACACGACGGGATATTGCCCATCGGACGTCTTTCGTTCCTATCTAAATCGTCCTCTTAGGTCTTCGCTTTTCCTACTACTTTCTTCATTATTTTTTTATGTACCATATATGATCGCTGGTACGCTAACATCCATATTGTCCGCTTTCTTATCAAAAGAACCGTTCCTACATCCGTACGATGGTGTAGGGAGTGATTTGTACATATTTTTCTTCAATTACCTCTTGTTCGACATTCAGCAGTTTTCAGAGTTTCTGCCAGGCCTGCATATATATTACTTTAGCAGACTTGTCGATTTCTCTTTTACGCATGGCCGGCTTCTACTGGTGAACGAGTTGTCTTTTATGAGCGAGTAGATCGATAGAGGTGATTCCAGAAACTGTGCGATAGGAGCACGCTATCCAGAGTACTGCCTGTATCTTCAATAGACTTTCTTGTTTATACCGAATCCTTCTCAAATCGAACGGTCTGACTATACCCATATCTTTTTGGCAGTTTATGTAGTCCCTATCGATGAGGAGTGCAGTACAATCCCTCACCCACTAATGTTAGCTGGCAACTTGGACGGAGTCCTTGAGAGCACGCCCTTCTATGGAGCCATGGATATTTTTTTCACTCTCTAAAGTTCGCTGATGGTAATTTTTCTAAGGCCATGTCATAGAAGATTTTCGGAAGAACTGTAGTCCAAGGAGGTGGTCCATAATTATCTTGAAAATAATCGGATAGAGCGAGTCATCTTACTTCACTCCTCTCGTAACTCTCAGTGGCGCAAATTCCCATCTACAGCCCGATAGCGTGCTCCTCTGATAGTAGTCTCGAAGATAGGTAAACATCTCGGGGGGGGGGGGGGAGGCTGCCTTTGCAGCAACTAGAAGGCCGGTGTGGTTGATACTGTTGAAAGCATTATCGAGCGTTGCGATATACGAGTACATCGAGCGGAAGCTGGTGTAATGGTAATTTTCAAGTATTTTCTTCAATTTTCCCCAAGAAAAAAATAATTCATGAAAGAGATCTTTTTAATATATGATCCCTGTAGTAAAATAAAGAAGTACAGTTTACACAACTACGAGATAACTTTATTGAACGGAAACATCGTCTGGGAAGCTGTTTGTGATACGGTTATGGCTCACAGCAATAGACTCTGACGGAGACGTTTCTCACCCCGAGCGTTTCTGAGTAGGTATGGGAGGAGGTGATATTGGCATCTATGTCTATGTCCACGACATGTTTTGTGTAACTGTCTTCGCGCAATCGGACCCTACCTTCGACAATACACCAGATATTCTGATTCTCGAACTAACTTCAGGCGTAAATAAATTACTGCTTGAAGTCATTTAACGCCCTCGGCACGCTGCGTACTAGTATATAGACTTTTTCGCTTGCCTAACCAACCTCCTATCCTTGAATGCTATATAATACATTTCATCAGAATTTCGGATCCTTCTCTCGTGCGACTATACGTGTACCAACGCTTTCCGGTCCCTTAGAGCCCCTCTCTTCTACTCTGCCCACGTCGCCAGCCATTCGCGCTGGCCAATCTTTAGAGCCGACGCTGGATTCAGCTTCTAAAACCCTATCAACTGCCATCGTCGGTACAAACAACTCTCTTGCGCCTAAGCGCAAGATCACCGTTTCTTATCGTCGAAAACCCTAGGCCTCCGAAGAAAGGTGGCAATTGATGAAAGAACATGATCGTGTATATAAGTGAGCCACTGCAACAGGAATCTATAACGATTTCGCACACTTTAAACAGCTACGCAGCTGGGTCTCTAATCTGCTCGACACTGCATAACCATATTTCGGGAAACCTGACTGAGGCACGCGAACAAAGTGGAAGGAGCTTCGTAAATTCGGGGTCGTTGGTAAACGACTTCCCTCGGTCTTCTCACATTTCTCAGCTGATGTTCTCTCCAAGCATTATGCGGCTGTTTGTACATTTCCACTCTCTCCCAACGATCTCGATAATGCTGTAAGAGAATCTTCGGCTTACTACGGTAAGAGAATCTACACCTTAAGCTTCAGCTCTATTAGAAAAGATGAAGTCGCGGCCGCCATTAGTAAGGCACCCTCTAATGCATTAGAGATTGATGATATCTCAGTACCAATGCTAAAACTTCATCTTTCTGCCCTGCTGAACCTTTTGACTACACTCTTCAATCAATCTCTCCTGCATAGCACTTTTCCTGAATAGTGGAAGAGCTCACTTTTACTTCCACTTACCAAACAGTCTGTCCTTCAGTTGCCCTCGGATACTCGGTCTATTGCTAACCTCTGCGAAACCTCAAAGGTACTCGGACGGCTGGTGCATAATCAGCTCATCGATTTTCTCGATCAAAACCAGTTTCTTCATCCGCGTCAAACCAATTTTCGCAGAGGACATAGCACCCAAACAGCTCTTCTCAGTGTTCTAGAAGACGTCCTACACGCTATCGATCGTTGAAAAATCACTGGGCTCGTACTGTTCTACTTATCGAAAGCCTTTGATACGGTACTTCACGACCTACTGCTACGCAAGCTTTGTAGCACTGGCTGCATTCCAGAAATCGTCAGTTGGTTCTACTCTTATCTCAGTGGACGTACCCAAGCAGTTCGCGGCGATCGTAACAACATCTCAGCGTGGACTCACGTTACGACTGGAGTACCTCAAGGTAGCGTTTTAGGCCCTTTACTCTTCTCAATCTTCATCAACGGCTTCCCTAGCTGCCTCAAGTACTCGCGCCACATGATCTTTGCGGATGATACACATATTTAACACTCATTTTTTCCCAGCGACCTGAATGAAGGTATAGCCGCGTTAAGTACTGCAGTAGCTGACTGAACAGCTGCCAATCGGCTAAATCTAAATATTGGTAAAACAAAGGCTACCATACTTGGCAGCCAATATCTATACCTCAGGTATGGATCTCAATTCTATCCCAAAAATCTCAGTCGCCGGCGGCAAGGTACCTTACGAGCTCGAGGTTTAAAGTCCTGGAGTTTTGCTTACGCCGTCTCTCAATTGAAACAACCACGTAAACCAGTGTCTACGCAAAACTCATCTGTCGCTATAAACCTTAAGGCACTTTAAACATGCTCTAAAGAGAAGCCTGCGACAAAATTTGGTTGAGAGCCTAGTAATGCCGCATTTTCATTACACATGTGTGGTCTATCATGACCTCGACGATATGCGAGATTTGAAACTTAAACGTGCACTGCACGCCTGCATTCGCTTTATTTACGGCAACATACCGTGGCGCGAGCACGTTATGCCATACCGCCTTGAACTAGGTTAGCTCTCTCCAAAAAGTCGGTGTGATTACTTCACTGGCTCGCTAGGCTTGAATGCTACCTCCCACCGTAGACCACCATAACTTGCTGACAAATTTATACTCATCAATGCCGACATCAATGTTAGATCCTTCAACCATCTTCCCGATCGATCTCTCTTTTTCGTACTCCGCGCACAGAAGCACTCCATTCCTCCTTCACCATCCTCGCCTCAAACCTTATCAACTCGCTCTCACATACTCCCTTCTCACCCTTTTTCCTCAATAGTTTCAAATCATCATTATTTTCTTTCCTTCTAGAGAAAGATCGGAAAGACTGGCAACTTCGGGTTATTTCGGAGGGTCTACCAAACCTCTATCAGCATGTTACGTGAATTCGGATGGTTTTCCGTTCGGCCGTTACCATTTACCGAACCATCTAGCAAACCATCCATGTTTTGTTTCTTGTTTTTTGTTTTTTGTATTTTGTATTTTGTATGCATATATGATCGATGCATTAGATTTGCACCGCCCTGTGCTACCTACTTTTCAATACTTTGATGTATATATTTTTAGCCTTAAGGTGATGTGAAACCCTAATTTCAATATTTTTTAAATCGACATTCAAACGTTTATTTGGAAAAAGACGAGTCAAGCGCTCCGTACACGTAAACTATATTCAGAATTTTTTTTGAGTGATTCTATTAGTATTTTCGTTAGCTATGCTCTTTTTAAAAGTAGGTCAATTGCAGAGACCTACTTACCGACAGTGCGGTTTTTATTTAATTAAATAAATTCTCATGATTTTTTTGGAAAAAGACGAACGATACTCATTTTTTTAGCAATTCTATTATTATTTACAAAAAATATAGACATTCTAAAATTATGTCGGTAAGCACATCACCTTAAGTATAAATAAGTCTCACATTTGTATTCCGCTACTATCTTAACCATTTTCACTGTACAAACAACCGGATTCACTCTATTTCTAATTGTAATCTTATTTTGTTTATTATTTTATATCATTTATTTTTGTAAACTATCATTCTCACTCTCGATTTTTATTTTTATTTCTTTCTTGCTTTTCTTCATTTTTCAATCATCTTATATAGGACTTAAACGATAAATATAAAAACTCAACATCTCCACACAATTTCAACATGATGAAACCGATTTCTTTAAAAATTTCAAAAAATAAGCGCAGGATCTTCTTGAAAATTCACACATTGTTTATATCACATACAAAATTGTCTATTTTTAAACTGATTCATCGAGCCGTTCTCGAGAAATTACGATTTGGAAAAAAGATTGAAAAAATTTTAACCTCAAATATCTTGGAAAAAAAAATTTTGAACTTGTAGCTACACCGACGAATTCGAAGTATGGAAGCAAGATCTGATGCACCTGCAGCTGCGCACCTGCATTCCTAGACTCATTGGGAATGTGCGGCGTCGAGCAGTTACGGTAAAACCAAGGAAGTGCAGCACGCGACAAATCGCGTGCGTACTGAGCAGGCTTATTTTTAAGCTAGTTAAAGTCTGTTTTATGTGAATACAGATCCGCTTGGACGCGACGGTATAAGAGAGCTGGATTTACATTAGGACTATGACGCTCGCAACTCGTCAAATCTATTCGACTCGTTGTTCTTGTGTCATCACGCTGAAAAATATTCCACAGTGCAGTGTACAGGTGAGTGAGTGTGTACATTGCATGTACATTGTGATTGACACGCATCTCGGCGCGTTATATGTGATCGGTTATTAAGATAGTAGATATTAAGATTTAGAACAGTAACACAAAATATTTTATCCAAATAACAAATGAGCTTATAATTTCTTACGCTTTATTTATATGAAGATTTTCTCTAAATTTTGCCACAATACCTTCTCATGTACAAGCATAATAGTATTATGCATAATATCGGTGATCATGATCTTCTCTTATAATTTTCGGATGATTAGAGTTAAGTTTATTTTTTCTGAAAAGGTTGCAGTAAAATTGTTTAATTAAAAAAGTTACTTTTGTGAGTACAATTAGATAAATAGAATACCTCAATTTATGTTATTGGGGAGGTTTAGTTGCATTATTAGAATGTACAATCGATTTTCTTATTTCAATTTAGTAATTTTATGTTTAGTCATTAAATTCTTATTTTCGCAACTTATACACGCAAATAAATTTACACAGTCAACTTTCTGGAATTTTTCTTTAATATATTACTTAAAACATATATTTTGAAGACATAGTACATTATGACACTGGTGAAAAACGTCTCATGCGGTAAAAATCACCTTACGCACGAGTTTCATACAGTATATTTTTAGGTTAGATTGGTACACACATTTTAACACGTGATTTTCCCCCCTCTCTCTCTCTCTCTTCTAAGATTTAGAAATCAATTTTTGCCCATATAACTAAATCAATTAACTACTTTGAAAAAAGGTGTTATATCTTGAAAATATCTTCAATAACGATAGAAATATGTTTCTCAAGGTTTCCTGAAAAAACATAATATAATAGGGAATTCTCGGCTTGTGTGATTATCCTCTACCTATGCATAATCCCATGTTATATAAAGTTTTGTAGAGTTTTTATAATTTTAACTAACAAATACAGTATCCATTATCGGGATTCCGGATTTTATTTTAGTTTGACTCAATTTTTAAAAGTTATCCGTGCTATTTTTTCAAGATTTTTTACAACAATTCATAAGAACAATAATAAGCAAAAACAAATTTTATTTTTTCAATAGTTATGTCAAAATAAAAATTTGGGATCAATACAAAATCAAATTGTATCAATAAAATTCTGTAGATTTGTGTCCTATTTTACAGTAGCCATCAAAGTCAATCGTATAGTTTTCGATTGTTAATAACGTTACCCATAAGAAAATCGAGCGGAAACAAATTTTTAGAGCAAATGTTTTATTATTATATTAAGCTTGTAATTATAAACGGTATCTTTCATTTATATAATAGATAAACGTAGAAAAATTGTATTAATGAATTGATAGCTGTTTTAACAAAAGAACACAAGCAAAAATAATAATAATAATAATAATAATAATAATACGAAAAAATACGAAATTACTATACAGTGATACCGAAACAGGCTGCAAAAACCGCATTTTTTTCTAGGTCTTAAACACTGAAAAAATTACTTTATGTAAATTACCTTATGTTAATATTTAACTTATGAGGAGAGCACCGTAGATGCGGTTCCTGGATTTTTATGACAGTGCATGAAATGCTTTTATTTGCAAAATAAATGGAGACGTGTATCGACGTTTAGCTGAATGGGCCTTAGTAATAGAGATATGACCATTTTCCTAAAAACATAGGGGAAATGGGTATTTTCGTAAATTTACAAAAAGTATCCTCTAACTTGGTCGTATAAACGACGAACAAAAAAAGTTGAGTCAAATCTTTGTGATAAATTTTTTCTTGTTCTATAATAAGTCATACAATAAATGAACAAAATTTTGAACACAGGAAAACGGTTTGTCACACATTTCGTATGGACATAATTGACCAATATTAAACTCTAACCGATGTCAATGACTCTCCATGGGAACAAATTAGAATATAAGAAAAAAAAACTTTAATTTAATCTAAGAATCGTTAAAATCGGGCAATCTTATGCAAAGTTCCGTGCATTTGAAAATACGATAAATTACCAAAAAGGACAGGTTTCTTCCGAATCCACATTATTTTGGTAATTTTTCGCAATTTTTAAATGCACTTAACTTTACACAGGATTGTCCGATTTTAACGTCTCTTAGCTTAAATAATACATTATGTAACAACTCTAAGGTTACATATAGGTAGTACGTTATTCCCATCCCAACTGTGGACACTTTTTGATTTGGAAAGTGGGACCAACGGAAATATGGGGAGTGTTTGTAAACGCGGGGAGCGGGTATCGGCGTCCGGGTAACAGGGCGTAATATTTAAGTTTATTATTTACACGATATTTGGTTAAGTTTATCCGGAATTGACTTTTTTCCCGCAAAAGCGGGATAATTTTTTATTTTTTATGCTTATACCTGAAATTGAATAAGGAACAAAATGACCGTTTCCAAATTAAAATTGGATAAAACGTAAAAAAGATTAACTTCCGTTGTTGAATTTTCTTTTAGGTGCCTGTAATTAATTTAAAAATAATAATATAAGTAATTAAATTTTACAAAAAAAATTTTTTTCGTTATCTCAAGACTTCTTGCTTCAATGTATACGTCACTTATGTCATGCGATGCGTAACAGTTAAAGTAAAAAATTCTTTAAATTGGCACCGATTGGGTAGCCATAACAACCTTAAACCGTAAGAAAAATTAATGTACAATTAAAACTGTGTCACAAGACCGTTTTCCAGTGTTCAAAGTTTTGTTCAGCTGTTGTATGACTTATAGATTAAGAAAAAATTGATTGCAGGGTGTTCCTCAACTTTATTTTTTCGTCGTTTTCATGACCGAGTTAGGGGATACGTTTTGTAGAATTACACATTTGGTAACCCGCTCGAGAACTATATGTATAGTGATAATTTTGTTGTAAACAGCAGAATGAAGCTCCAGTTTACGAAAAAGTAGTGGATATAATAGCAGAAATAACGTTCATACATTTGTGGGTGCACGCGCATGTATCGCCGTACTATAAACGACCATGAAAACCAATCCTCGTGCATCCGTACAGTTAGGAAGCCCATAAACTGCTATCGCGGTTGACTCACGTGCTATGACTTACCGAGAGCTTTATATATGTCCACCCACCTTTCCCGCGAGCCGATGACGCGCCTTCATGGTCGTCAACACTTTTTCCTTATTTACATTTCGTAGACTTGGATGTTTGCCTGATTGGCTAATTCATTTCCTCGGGGTAGGCGAGCGGGTTAACGGTTATTCTTCGTCGTGCCACGCGCACCTATTTCTGACATGGCACGGCGACATGATTGCAATGAAAATGGCGCCTACCGGCTCTTGACGCCTCTATCGGACCTGCTTGTGTACACACGCGCGCGACACCCACACACCAAAAAATCCTGCGGGCCGTGCCAAAATCTACTTTAGCCGGTGGCTGCCACGAGGGAATAAATAAACTCTTCGGTAGAAGCTAATGTGTGCTTTTTTATTTAACTTTCTGAACCTACTCGACCGGATGTACTTTTAGAGAAACAGCTACTGAATCGTCATGTAGTAAATATTTGGGAATACCGAACTAAATTAGAAAATGTTATTGTCGAATGTGAAAATTGACAAGTTTCTCTGGACTGCCCGTTTGAAAATTAAGTAGCGTTGTCATTGACACTTTCTTAAACTTCTTATTGATTAAAATGTATGAAAATATAGGTACTTGTGCTCTCTGCCAAACATTTCATTACTGACGAATCAATATATATAGTCAAAGGTAAATCAAAATCGAATTTCGAAACATCGACCATACATTGATTTTCTTAAAATAAGTAATACTATATAGCGATGCAGTGAACTTTATATTGTAACCAACCAATTTCATTTTGAACAAGGATTAGAGTTAAACATTACTGAATCGCTGTTGAATTTGATGCAATTGAGGAAATACCTTGCTACCATCAGAAAAAGAAGATTAACATGAATATTAAATGTAACTACGTGTCCGCTGTACAGGCAATAATATTCATTTGCAAGTTGTATCCTTACAATAACTCCAGTAATTTACTTGCGATATTGCGATTCTCCATTTGTGGACGTAAATCTCGTAACTCTTACATGTTATACAATAGTTTTTAAAAGCTAAGATACACGATTACGTCGTAAATAACTCAAAAATTTTATGCCGCTTTTAACGAATGGCACAAAGATCTCTGTATCCTTGCATTAGTGCCATAAATTAAAATCGCCATAAAAAGTTACTTGCAAATATTTTGTTTCATCTCCCCAGCTGCCGTGTCGAGCGCGTCATTCCTCTCCTGGTAATTCCCGATTTCACCGGGCATATCACGCACGAGTCTGTGCCTATAACGACTTTTCCTCGAGACAATGCCGCGCACGCGTGACAGGCCGAGTCATCCTCATCAAGCTCTTTCTGCGTTACCGAGAACCGAATTAACATAGTCGCTCTTGTATACATGCTCTAGAATTAACGCGCGAGCGCGACTTGTTGCCGCCCGAAATAGCCACCACACGATCCAAACTGAGATTCTGCATGCGGCAGACCTGCACCACTCGCTTGTCGGCGCCCTTATTCCGGGGCGCCTAGTACATCGGCCTCGATACCCCCTTGCGAAATAATAGCCGTCTTGCCGTTGCCTTTGCGCAATGTGTTTTGAAAACACACCGCAGGAGAGAGAGAGAGAGGGGGGGGGAGGAAGTGATATGCGATAATTCAAATACAGTATCGCGCGCACAAGTTTATTTATGATGTTATTGTACTTACTAACAGGCAAAATGTTTGCGAATTCTGCAGTTATGTCAAAAAGTGTAGAAAAAGCTAGAGTTTTATTTCTATATCGAAGATGTAGTCCTCTTTAATCAAATATTGTTATTCTGCATTTTTTGTTACATCTACGACACAATAGTGGGAAATTAACGAAGTTGAAAATCTAGCTTCGTATTCTGGAATTTAGATAATCATTTATACTAAATACACAATAATTAGATAAGAATTAATCAAAGAATAGTCTTGGATTTATAATATAGAAATAAAATTTTAACTTCAAAAAGAATTGATAGTTTCAGTTGTATTACTATATATTGACCAATATAATAATAATACTCCTTCCTTAAAATAATGATGTGATTGGCTGTGCGGGTTAACGGTTATTTAAGTTAAGTTTGAGCTTATGATTGCTTGGTTGTGCAAAGGCGCCATTGTGTCGATTGTGAATTTCCTGAAACTTGCAGAAAACGTTTAATTTTGTGTCCTTAGTACATGCTTCAAAGCCCCACGTCCATAGCGGTATTCAAAATAGAAATAATATAGTGGTAATATAACATGAAGCTTTAAAAACGTTTTAATTCGCATATCATTGAGTAAATATAATTTTGCATATTTTTTAATTTTTTACACTAATTATCGAGATACGTACGTACAATTTATAGAGATATTTTACTGATTTAAGTGCAAAAATTGCTAAAAGGTAAAGTTTATTCTCTAGATCATTTTCATACAAAAAATATTCTACTATGTTTAAATGTCATTATTATGCAATAACTGAAAATATTCTTATAACAATATTAAAAATAACGTTTGCATAATATTATGATTTAATATTTACTATTATGACAATTACTATCATTTCAATAAATAATTATAACACATTACTAGATGGTAAATAAAATACTATTCTCCCGCGATATTGTTAATGGTGGAAAACAAGTTATTTTTATACTTAAAGTGAATAAGTGATTGTTTACAATATAGTCATCTAAATTTAGACAATTTATTCGCGACTTGCGTTTACTTTGCAATGATGCAACTGAAAAAAAGAAGTGACTAATCTATCACTGCAAAAAATATTGTTATACTCATGATTGTTTCAAGTTCATTATTAAACTAATGACAACGCCGCTATTATTACTTATATAAGATAGATTTTCATGAATCGGCTATACATGTTTAATTGAATCCCTTTAGTATAGATAGTTGAAAACGTGAAAAATATATCATACAAATTATTTTAACTTTTGAAATTGTTTTGCGATTGGGGTCACATTCCGCACTTCACTTACCGAAAAACTTTTCAATTTATTTATTTTCAAAATAGAAGGTATTAAATCTGATTTAAATACTAGTCATGACATCTGATGGAAAAATATACTCCATTGAAAATACCACAAAATAGCAATTGTTGGTGACTTGGTTCATGTTACGTATTCCACTGTTGAATTAATTTACTACCAAAAGTTGTTCTAAAAAAAGTGGTCCACTTGATAGACGCTGTGCAACTGTGGATCTTCATTTTCTATGCTATAATAAACAAGAAAAGCCATACGACAAAGGCGTGATCGAAAAAAATTTTTAAGTTGTCATTTTGGGTTTGGCGCCACTTTGATGAGAATTGCACATATGAGGCGTTTCACGTCAACTGCCTCAGCGCACTACTCGCGAACCCCAAATCGTGCTATTTCTAACTCATGTTTATGATACTAAAATGTATTTAAAAAATTGTTTGATAACCGTTTCCGACGTATTTTATCCTCAGCTTTCCAATAATGCAGGCAATTTTTCAGAAATTTTCCATTTCACCTTCAAAAAGTACAAAACGTGTTATATCTCAAAAATTATATTTTTAATAATTTTTTTTTACCCGCTAGATCGAAAGCTGAGCATTTTGCTTCCTCATAGAGGAAGCATTGTGGCGGTGAAAAAGAACTTTTCGAGAAAACATATTAGAAACATGTTTTAAGTGATTAAAAGTCAGAATATGCTATTTTTAGAAAATGTCACTGTGTGTGTGCGTGTGTGTGTGTGTGTGTGCGTGTGTGTGTGGACACCTGTAACTTTTGCAATTTTTATTCTATCTTTTTCGGACAAAGCTCAAAAGATTTGTTTTGGTTTTAATATGATTGGTAAAAAATAATATTATATGGTACTCTGTTCATTTTTTTTATATCCACTTTGCTCTTTTTGAAAAACTATTTTTCATTTTTCAAAAGTTTTAATATTAATATCCTGTTTTTATTAAAAATACATTCGATGCAACGTAAAATTATCTGTAATATAAAAAAAAATTATGTCAATAGCTATATTCCTGTACGAGTTATTTACAAAAACGTAATTTTTCGTTTAGCAGTTATATCTCCGAAATGGTAAAAGATATCAAGGTAAAAATTTGTTTGGTAATGTCTCGTATAAAAATCTACTGTTTAGCAAAATTTCAAGTATTTACAACAGATATTTTTAGGGAAAAAAATTATTTTATAAAAAAATCGATTTCCTTTGATATGCGATCACTAGAGTAAATTGTATCCAATCACTTTGAAATATTGGAGAAAGGTAGTTTTTATATATACCTTAGCTGAGTTTATTGTTCAGAAAAATCCATTTATAAATTCAAGAGATATTGGAGGTTAAAAATTTTTATGAAATATTTTCAAATATCTGTTTCTCCTAGAATATTAGATAAATCGATTCAATATTTTAACCACTTATTAAACTTATTAAAGAGTATACCTGGCTAAAATTCCAAGAAATAATCTTCATTTCTTTTAGAGAAAAAAATTATTTTATAGAAAAGTATATTTTCAGTTGTCGCACTCTAACAAGAGATAAATTAACCAATCACATTAATTTTGGCACAGATGTAGCTTTTTATTATATCTTTAGATGGAGTGTATAGATAACAAAAAAATACACTGTCACGATCAAACATTTTGTAGTAAAAGCATATTTTGATTCAGAGGGCTTTGAAATATCGAAAATCATATCGGAGTCGAAAAATTTCACTGTTACAAATCTTTCTCTTTGAAAAATAAAAATGATGCCATAATTTTAATTTTTATCATTAAAAATTAATTAAAGGAATCAGTAAATTTAGTTTGAGGAAGCTAAGTGCCAATAAATTGGTAGCGGTTTTTTACGTAGGAGAGGATATTTTCGAAAGACTCCCCGATGTTTTCTGCAAGAAATACAACGCAAAAGAGTTATTGAAGGTGAAAATGGAAAATTTCGGAAACATTTTTACATCATTTGAAAGCTGCGGAAAAAATACATCGAAAACGCTTATCAAACAATTTTTTGAAGTACAATTTTGTATCATAAACATGAGTTAGAAATAGCACGATTTGGGGCTCGCGCGCCGCACGCTGGGGTAATTGACGTGAAACGCCTCATATACAAGCTGTTGATAAAACTTTTTTTTGTAAATCAAACATGATTAATCTTCCAATATCCAGTAAGTTTTATTAATCACTCTTTACTTTTATAAAACTTCTTCTTAACATAGAATGTAAAGATAGGAACCCATCGCTTTTTAACCTACCTGTACCGAAAAAACGAAGTACTCCCTTTCGCTAATACCTAAGGCGCGTTCGTTCACTTGGTCATAAAAGCCAAAGTACGAGAAGGCAAGTTCGTGGGCGGGTTACGATAAGAATAAAAGGCCAGAGGAACTGCATTGAAACTCTCTCGCGTACAAGAGAGAGGCGAGTGAACGCTTAGGTTGATCGTATATCCTCCACAGTGATCACTTTTCTTCCGCGTGACACTAACAAAAGAGGGTAGAAAAAAGAATCCGCAGAATAAGAATGGAAAACAGTTGTCGAGTCTTCTTTATTTCGTCGCGCCATATACGTGAAAGCGGCCTGTGCCTCATGCCGGGCGACCTTGAAACGACGGTGAAAGAATTCACAATTTGTAGATCAGCACGTGGCAGTGGTAAAAGTCGAAAGGATGTATATTTGTAGTGCCGGATGATTGAGCTGAAGCGGGATTGTTTGCTAATGCGGTCATGACGAGGATAACCACGCGATCACACACGGAAGAAGCTAACGAAATCTAAAATGTGAATCAGCAATAGCGAGCATCTTGAGCTTCTTTTCAAATCTTTTGGATGAAAAAACCTCTGCTAATACATTATCTTTTTCAAATTTAATTTGCGGATTCGATACATTAGTTTTGATAGAAAAGTCATGTATAAACCCTGGTGAAAATATTTTTATACCAATCTAACCTCAAAATCATATCTTTAATATGATTATTCGGCTCTCGTGGTATAAAATACGGTTCGAAACTGGTGCGTAAGAAGATATTTAGCTCATGAGACTTTTCTCACTCGCTTCGCTCGTGCGAAACACGTCACGTGAGCTAAATAATCACCTTCCGCACCCGTGTCGAAATGTACTATTATGTAAAAAGTCATGAATGGTCCCCAAGCAATGAAGTGTTCATTGTTCATTATTCTAGGAATAATTAAACATGTCATCGTGTATATTTTGATATAAATAATATCACCAACAATAAATTAAACTCTTAATACGGAAGAAGTAACAAATTTTTAAAGAAATTTTTTTTTAATATTAAAGAAAAAAGATCCTTGGTAGCCAGATTTAAAAAAATCAAGCTTGTAGAAAATTCGTCATGTAGCAAAAATGATTTATCAACTGAATCTAATAAATTATTATTAAAACCAGATCCAAGCCTTATAATATGCATTTTTATTAAAATTATTAAAACAGAGTTATTAAAATCTAAAGTTGGAAATGAGATTCCGTATCTGAAAGATTAGGTCAGCTTGCCAGAGAAAAATTGGAGAAAAACTATTTTGAAAACGGCAACTGTAACAGTCTCATATGGCCCGAACATTTAAGGAGGCCGGGAGTGAAAGGTTTGTTTATTGATAGAAATCTATCACAAATTTGAAAAATGAGATAATAGTTTTGTATGTAAACTTTCAAAATATGCAAAAAAATACAGGTTGCCGGCAAAGTCGTAAAATATTAAGCATTAAATTTGGCGATATCTCGTAGGTTAATTTAGAATGCGTTACGATGCTTAGCAACGACTTAACTTGTTCTAATAAATACAAGAAATATTACTATATGATTACTCGAATTATGTCAATGGTTTCTGAGCATTTTCCTTTTTATTTAACAATATTATTTTATATATAGTTCTTTTTCTAGGTTCTCTTTTTATCCTAGATTTATTTATACTAAAACTTTTTAGATTCGGAGTCATCTTTTCTTATGAAATAGTTAATATGTACTATTTTAACCTACACTTGCACGTATTGCAGAAAGAAATAGCACATAAACAAAGAAGCTTAATTGAATTTACTACCTAGTCAAATTGACTTCAAATAAGTAGTTTAATATTTGCATTAAATAGCTTATATGAACGCAAACTGCCATACCTTTCTTAGAAAATATAAAAAATATTATTAAATCATTTTCAATCTATCTTTGATTCGTTTTTAGAAGAATTTCTTTGCATCATTCATTTGGCTAAAGAGTTGCTGGAGAACCTCCTTAATAACTGGGTAAAAAAAAAATTAAGCTTTGATGTTCAACTAGTTTTATTAGTTAAAAGTTTATAGGTTTTTATAAACCTAGTTTTTTTATAGGTGTTTATAGGTTAAAAGTTTTTTAGAATTCAAACAATTTTTGAAATTTGAAAAATATTGTCAAAAAGTAGAGATTAATTTGCTCTTTAGTGAAAAATATTATTAAGGTAAAATAAATCTGGCAACAAAGCGTTAAAAAAACAAAGTGATATCGATTTCAATTTTTGTTAAGGAATTCCCTTTTATAAAATCACTTGAAAAACAAATTTTTTATCGCAAAATTCATGTAATAATTTTATGAAACATAAGGATGACTTTGAGAAGAAGATAAATATTGAACAGTTTTCTAATAAAGTAAATAATTGAAAATAATAGTTTTTAAAATTCAATCGTAATATTACGTAATAAAATTATGCAATTACTAATTTTTTAAGTTATTTAAAAAACAACATTTTTGTAAATTTATCCATTACAACATAAATGGCAGCAATGCATAGTTTAGTTAAATGTATTGAAAATAGAACAAAGGGATAAAGTAATTTCAGCTACTGAGATTCCTGCCCACGCCAATGTCATACTCTGGCAAGGAATCGATACCTTACCGGCTTACTCGACTAGGCAGTGTTGTGTATGTATGTGTTTTCTTATCAGCGAGGCAGCTTTATTTATAAGGAATCATTTGCTTCAGGACTAGAACGTTTCTTCTGTATACCATTTCTGAACGTTGAAATAAATTATTCGCACATCGCGTTAGTCCAGTTGTTCTTCAAAAAGAAAGTGAAATAATGATAATATTGCACCTCTGGACTGAATGTTTTTGAAATTTCAAATGAAACAATCTGAGCCCTTCTAAATTGAAATCTTTGTTGATTTTTTTAGGTGCTGCGAAATTTTGTCTAACAATAATTGAATTTTGTTTAAAAAAATGTTTTTCTGTACTTCTTTCCAATTACATATCTCTCGTATTATAATACGCGAAAAAGTAGTAGAACCACCTTAAATCACTATTATAAACTATTGCCCTTGATAAATATCAAAATATAATTTTTTTGAAAGAAAGGCAATCTCATTCCAATATTCACTACCTCAAGCGAATATAAGTTTGTCGGTATCAATTGATTATTAATGTAAATTGAAAAACCGTATCGGTTAAAATAATCCAGGCTTAGAAGCGACATCCGAAAATTCAATGCAACACATTAAATATCCAAAGGCTATCGCATCGCGCATTCCATGTGCAATCGGCAGTGAACGTACGACAACCCCTTATCACACGGCACGCTCGCTCCTCACGCCTTCTCATGCACGTGGCTGCGGATAATTCTTTCAGCAGCTTCGCCTCACGCATCCAGGCGCGTACGCATATATATACGCACTCGTACGCGCGACAACGCATCGCTTGCGCGCGCGCGCGACGTTCTATTTTTACACTTGCGCGGCGCTGCATTTTCGCGCTAATAAGTCAGAGACTCGCTTGCGCGCTCTCGCTCGCTCGCTCGCTCAACTTGCTCCTTCGGCCGCTGCCGCCGTCGGAAATTTCCATTCGCGAAAACCATTGGCGTAACTATCGGTGATTCCGCGAGCGCTTAGCCGTCGGAGGAGTATGATAATTTCACGACGGCTGTACCTGTGTATACACGTACTAATAATTATTGTAGTCGATGCTCTCTTGGGCGTATTGTACAATTTCACGCAATGCAGATTATCTGTTAGAACAGTAATTATACATCGATTATTGCTATTTTTTCAGTAACTGTGAATATTATTTGCAACTCTGGTACTGAATACATTAAATTCAATTAGCTTTTATGGCATTTACTTATAATTCATTTTAGTTGTACAATTATGAAATATTTTCTGCAAGGATTTCTACAGAATTTTTCTGCCAACGAAAACTTTGTAGAAATTTCGTCGAGATACTTCTGCAGGATATCTTGTAAAAATAGTTGGAGAAATTTTATCCAGATTTTTTTCGTACGGCAATCAGTTTTGTTAAAAAATTTTAATATTTCAATACTTAAAATAGTGATAAAATTATATATAAAAGTATAAATAGTAATTGAAAAAGTGAATAATGATAAAATAAAAACAGATAATGAAAAACAATGATAAAGTTATTTTAAAGTTTTAATATAACAAATAGTGTCCAGAGAATATCAATGTATTTACCAAACGTAGAGGCGAAGAGCTATCTTTAACTGAAACGTACAATGCTATTTCCGACGTTTCTGGCATTAAAATACTAAACAATTTAAGGAATGGATGTGTGCGTAGGTGTGTGAACTACCTCGGGTGTGTCATAAAATTTAAGAATTCCAAGTTTAACGTTAGTTAAGCTTTATTTAACTGTTGTCACGCTGAGTTATGCCGATGTACATACGTATTCTATATGAGTATTTCTACAGGAAATATCAAGCAACTCTGTACAAAAATAAAAAATTTTTGAGGGACATACACTAACAAAAACGTCCGTAGTAGAAGTATCTATATTTTATTTAAAAATTAAGAATATTTCAATACGTTCAAATATCATTTTTATAGTAAATACAACTATTAATTATAGTAAAATACAAAAAATTAAATTAGACATAATTATAGTAAAGTTTAATAAAAATAAATAAGTTCCTTCTACTATTTAAAATTAGTAATTCCAAATAAATTTTTCATGTTCTTTTAACTTGAAAAACATGGTAGTACCATGTATTAAACATTATAGTAAATGTTTAATACATTTTTCAAGTATAAGAAACTTAAAATTAACTTGTATTTTCTATAAATATTAGTAGTGACAAAATCACACTATATTTTTTAGTAAATTTGACCATCGAATAATATCAAAGCAATTAAATGTATTTCCTCTAAAATCAACGCACTTCTAAATCAACAGACCTTTCGAAGCTATTCAAAGAATTTACACTCTCACCTTTCAAATACGCATATATTGTTGAGAAAGGATATATATATTCGCAAGTGTTATTTCTGGGACGTTCTCTTTAAAACACT
>JAPYZP010002130.1:0-18419 GCA_030522985.1 Torymus sinensis
TGTATATAATAATCTCTACTATTAAATAGAAAAGAATGGGGGGTTGGCGAGCGGAGCGAGCAGGGGGGGTACCCCCCCTAGTATATATATATATATATTCAAGTAGTTTTAAAAAATCTCACTTTATCCGGGAACTGAAATATCAAGCGAACGTACAATTAAATTCTATTCTACACTGGCAATATATTTGAATCGCCATCGAATCACCCTTTATTTGACAGGAAAGCTTTTTCGGAATATCTCCCACGTTTGCTAAATCGACACCTTTCCCAGCCAAAAAAGAAAACCACAGAACAACCCGCAGACTTCTCTGGCGAGAGTCGAAGAGATCCTTTTTCTCACCTCTGTGTAGTCCGAGAGACAAATTCCACTAAATCGGAAAGGTTCTTTTTTTTTTGCTATCCCTAAGGCAGCGACCGCCGCGCGCCCCTAGCCTATATACTTCGAACCAGTAAATAGAGTTTTACGAGGTGGAATAAAATTTTACGAACTTCTAATAAAGTCGATAAAGGGACCCGTCAATCTATATTCAGCAGGGGGAGGGCTTCAGGATCTCGACTCCCGCCTCAGAAGTATAAAAATGTATTACCTATACCTATCTATATACTGTGCGTGTAAGCAATATATATATATACACCCTTACCGCCGCGACAGTTGCCGATTGAAAGTGTCGACGGAAACATCTTATTTCCTTTAATTATAATACAGAGTAGATATAGTTCGGAAAAAAATTAGTTTATCGATATAATAATTGACGGATAGGGGACTGCGAACCGTAGAGTATATTCGCAATTTAAGGCTATATTTATATATAGACCTCCGGATAAAAAAGTTATATATGATAGCGTATATATAATTTATACATAATCATGTATACATTTATATATTGAATTGAACCTTATCTAAGCAAATGTGCGATTATACTATCGAACATTTTGCTTTCTTTAAGAGAAAGCTTTATGTAACGGTAAAAATTTTCGAATCAAAGATTTTGATAAATTTTGATGTTTTTGAGGTTCTCGAGTCAGAATAATAGGTTTTTCTAAAAATGTATGTATGCATAGCGATTCCGATCGAAAGTGCCATGGTTCTTTGATTTTGTAATACGCCGAGAAGAAAATTATGAATTGCAAAGAAAGTCGTGGCGTTTTAATTAATACGGGAAAATTTTTTTCTTTTGAATGATTATGTTGCATGTGTATAATGTACGCGAGAAGTTTCTTTTCCGTCCTCAACATCTTAATCATTTTGAATGAAAACAAATTGTTACAAGATTCTAATTCTTGGAGGCTAAAGTATGAATAATGTCGCGAATATACGGGTCAAGTATAAGGGGATTTGTAAGAGTAATTAAAATTAATAACGTTAAAAATACTTATAGCGACCTTTCTGGGTCATTTCGACCTATAGGCGAAGGAATTCCAATAAGCCACTACCATTGATTTTAATTTGCGCTCTTATTTGGATCTTCATTGAAAGGTCGCAATTAAGATTCTACATGAAACTACCGCGAAAATAAAACTTTTTTCTCTCAAAGAGTCAAGGATCTTCCTATGAAGTTGGAAATTTTTAAAATATAAACGTTAAATCGAGGGTTATTTCATTATTTGAAACAATTTGAATATTTCAGAATATATATATACGAGTATATTTGTTTTTAAATAACTCTAATGAAGAGGTTATCTCTATTCGATAACAATAATAAAAGAAATGAACTATATAATTTACGGTAAAAATTAAACATCATTGGCATCTTTTCAATTCTACGGCAATAACGCAATTCTCACAGGGCATTAAAGAGAAAAACAAAGATTCGAACACGAACAAAAACAGCCTATTCGCGGGCGCAGTGAACTCGGCCTCTAATCCCCAAGCAAAGCAATCTAAATAAACCTCTCCGAAGCGCAGCGGCGGCCGCACGTCGGAAAGATTTAAAATCCGCTGAGCCGCGCGCGTCTATTCCGCCTGTGAAATTGAAAGCAACGAAACAACAAATGGACCTCTCGCTGGCGCTCCCCATCACGGCGGCGCATATCACGCGTCGTAAATCAGCTCTCGGCCATAAAGGGGCGCGCCCCAACTCACTTCAGACCGCGGAAGGTGTAGGGCATCAGTCCCTGCAGGTCCATAAACGTCAGCTTCAGCTGGCCAACGTACTCCAGCCCGTTGAACGCGTCGGCGGCGATGTTCTTGATGCCGCTCGGCAGCACCAGATGCTCGACGTACGTCAGCCCCGAGAAGGCGTTGCTGTGTATCGTCTTGAGGGGATTGTTACTGAGGATTATGAAGGCGATCTGCGAGCTACCGGCGAACGCCTTGCCCCGGATGTGGTTGATCTTGTTGTTCGCGAGGATTATCGTCGTGACGTTCTGCAGCGCGGCGAAGGAGAACTCGCCGATGTAGGGCAGCGGGGTGTTCTGGATCGAGAGGACCTGGAGCTTGGTGAGGCCGCGGAAGGCGAAGGGCTTTATCACGGAGATGTTGTTGCCGTCGAGGTAGAGCTTGCGGAGGGAGCGGAGACGACAGAAGGCCTCGCTGCGGATCACCGGGAAGTCGTTGTTGGAGAGGGTCAGCTCTTCGAGGTTGGCCGGGAATCTAGTGGGGATGTCGCGCAGGCCACCTGTGTTGCAGAGGATCTGGAAGCAGACGATTAGAGAGGGAGGAAAGATTAATATCATTCTTCTTCAATTCATTTTTAGGTTGAATTAGAATTTTTTTATTCTATTCATTTTCAGTTATTATTTATTTCATTCAGTCAATTAGGTATTAACTATAAAGGGCAATTTCATTGGTTCAGCCCATACTTTATTCTGATATTTTTTTTATAATATTTCGTTGAACCCGGCAATCAGTCTTTTATGATGTGTCCATATGTATACTTATAGGTGCCGGCTGACCATACGTTGACTCTACTACTGAAATAGTCTGAGCTATTCATTACAGTCGCTAACGTTTTTAAAGTCTTACCGTTGATATTTTATTTTGATTCTTCGTAGAGAAAGCTTTGTCCTGGTGAAAAACAAAATTTTCGAGATAAGATTGTATAGCGAATTACACTATTTTTTCTTGTGTGTTGTGTGTGTTGACAGATCTCGGGATCCATGGGCCCGATTTTTACCCGGCAGAAATTATTCTTTGTATTTTATAGCGACTTTTCGATTTTTTATTTTTTATTGCTCGAGTTTTTTTACTTTAAAACTAATATTACCACGGTATTATTTATGCAATTGAAACAGAATAACATTCCTTAGGAAATAATGTAATGTTCGTCATGCGATCGAGCGACACTCGGACCGGCATAATTGGAAAATATTTTTTAATTATAAATTCAGTTCTTTTATAAATTGTTCCATACCAATTTTTTATATTTTGAAATTATCTTTTCCTATTTTTTAATACTTTGAAGCAGATCTCGGGATTCATTGGACCGATTTTGACCGTACAGAGTTTACTCTTTTCGTTTTGGTCTTATCTTTACATCTTTTTTCAGAGTTGTTTCTTTAACTTTTTTGTTATCTTTTTATCTTTATCTTATTTTATCATCTGAAAGCTATCCAAAAGATGTAAACTAACTGTTACTTTGTCTGCACGAATTTACATTATTATACTATTGTCCCAGTAGGCGCAAAAGTTGGCGTAGTGCGCGTAAAGTTTTACGGTTGCTCTGGCACTTTAGAGCCCGCTCCAGCATTTTCTTCGTCCGCTCCGTCACATTTACGCTCACTACTATACATTTGCACCCGCTAGTCGGAAAACAGTTGCTTTAACCCCGCTTTTCAGGCACGAAAAACCTGAGAATCGCGCCTGTGTTACGAAATTTAGAAGGTTTGAAATAAATTAATGTACACTCTAAACCCTAAAGTCTAAAATTTGATGTTAGAAAGTGTAAAAACCATAATTTACACTTTATGTAAAGTGTAAACTGTTGATTCTACACTTTATGAAGTTTAAACTGTTAATTTAACTCTTTTCAAAAGTGTAAATTTGATTCAAACATTTTAAAAGTGTAGAAGAGGGATTTTACACTTTATGAAAGTGTAAACTGTGGATTTTACACTTTTGTAAAGTGTAAATATTGATTCATACATTTTAAAAGTGTAAATGAGCGATTTTACACTTTACAAAAGTGTAAACTGTTGATTTTACTCTTTTGAAAAGTGTAAATATTGATTCAAACATTTTAAAAGTGTAAATGAGCGATTTTACACTTTACGAAAGTGTAAACTGTTAATTTTACTCTTTACACCTTTCAAAAGAGTAAAATCAACAGTTTACACTTTCGTAAAGTGTAAACTCTCCCTCTTCTACACTTTTAAAATGTTTGAATCACTATTTTTACACTTTTAAAAAGTGTAAATATTGATTCACATCAATATGATGGCGTTCAAAATCAACACAAATGATCAATACATCAGTTTAGGGAAGTAACGTGCCGACGGGGGAGAGGCGATGTTTTCGACGATTCACTATAAAATTGAAGTCAACTCTCGAATTTCCCGACTTCGAAATCGAATTTTTTAACATGTTTGTTTTCTCGGTATTTTTATTAGAAATCTATATAGTTAGAGAAACTAGAGAAATAAAATAATGGACTGTTGGTATCGAATATTTGCACATTCGTAATAAATATATATAAATATGTCATATAAATATGTTTGGATTAAAAGTCTAATAATAAAATTCGATACTTTCGACAGCAGTTCTGGGAATCGTAATCGACCTCAATTTTATAATGAATCATCAAAATATTGCCCCCCCCCCTCCCAACCTACCAATAGATTATCTACGAAACTGACGACTTAATGTCATTTATAAGATATGTACAGCATCGAAAATCAACGAGAAAATAATAGGAGGAAATGAAATGAACAAATTAATCGTCGGAATTGTTAAATAAATCCTGGATAAACAGGCGCATCGATCACTAGTATCGAATTACCAATATCATTTGTAATTCAGTATCCCCTGCAGCGAGTATTTTTACAAAGTGAACTCTCAAGTTTACAGTGGGTAGTGCAATAAATCTAATTAAAACAGGATAAAATAAATCCTAGCGCCTAAAGTCCGATATAAAAAGCAATTTAAATAAACGTTCATTAATTATAGCAAAAAATTAATTATATAAAGAATGAATATTTGTAAAATTTATGAGGAAGAAACTTTCCAGTATAATAAAGTGAGCCATTGACATAATTTTATAATGCCTTCTCCACTGATATTACATCATCTGTTTTATAATTCATAAGCCAATTTCCATTCTTCAAGAAGCCCCTCCACTAACAAGTTCTCAGGCAATTAATTATCATCGTCGATCCAAATTATTATACAAAAAAAAAATGAATCTCCGACTTCCATAAATCTCCATATTAATTAACCAAACAATCGTGTTCTTCGTTCGCATCACCAATTCGTCATAATCCGCAATCAAAAATTAAAGAAAAAAAGAAAGAACCACGCGCCACACTAATCGCTTAAGTGATAAGCTTAGCAGAAAATTTCGTCCAGGCAAACAAGAGTGAGTGAGTGAGTACACGCGCGAAATCCGGGATTTACCGCAATCTTCGCGGTGGATATAACCGCGGTGGCGGCTCGCACGCGAGCTAAATTCGAAAGCGATTGCCTCCTCCACCTCCAGCGCTTCCGCCACTAGTTTCAAAGTCTCTTTCTCTCTCTCTCTCTCTCTCTCTCGTGGCGGGCTGGAAAAGTATGGATTTGAGAAAACAGCTTTAAAGTTTCGAAATAATGTTGTGCACCCATGAACACACCGTGAGAGCCGTGCCCCCACCCACCACGTCGAGGTGCTGCCGTATACGGATACTTACTTCCTTTCAATTTAACGGCTGCTCGAGATGATGCAGTCGGCTGAGCTTGCCAGGGTTAAGCATGTTTATGATTAGATGGGAAATGCACAACAAGTTTAATTGTTTTATCAAATTAGTTAAAGGCGAAATAAAAAAGTCAACAATACAAACGAACTCTATAAGATAAATTGCAAAAACTGTAATAACACGATTCAATGTATGAGTTTCAGAACATGTAAAAACACTGAGAAAAACGTTCTAATAAAATTTATTAGAAACTTAAGAAAAATTACTATATTCTGTAGCAACGTTTGAATCAATTGTAATAATTTTTGCTATCCAAAATAGTAATTTTTATGACTGAGGTCAAATTTCAAAAACTTAAATTTTTATTTTCGTTATTTCGTATTTACAGACCTATATCGGTGGACTCTAATAACATATGTTTAAAGTTAAAATAAATTAAATTGCGAAATGAAATTTTTTTTTTGTCGACGACGACTGGATTTACTACCTGAACCTTCAGCCGCGTTGTAATATTTATTGTATTATTATGATAAATTCAAGAGGAAATTAAGATAATCCGAGGGAAAAGTGCCCTCGCGCCACTTGTTATAATTAGTTTAATTATTATTTTATGCACATAATACAAGGCTCTAATTTGAACGTTAACCAAAGCACCTACGTGGTCCTTTTCCGGAGATAAACTTTTTAGCTAACTGCTACAACAGAGAATTGAGAAGCAATCATTCTCAACCAGGACAACATGAATGTTCGTAATGAATTTTACTTGAAAAATATAACAAATATTTTCTCTGCATTTTCACATACGCGTATTGATATTTTCATTGGAATATTATTACCATTACAAAAATTTATCTCGAAGAATATCTTTTCCGCGAATTAAGTACTGTACATTAGCCGAAGGCTGCTATACGTACTCGCTATCGAAAATTTAATCTTTCGAATAAGTAAAGTTTCTCGTCGAGTGGGTAATTCCCGTTTCGAGCGTACACTTTATAATTTCACGTAAAGTAATTTCGTAAAAAGTATTTGGTTTTCTCTATGCGAAATCAGCAGATGCTTTTGCGCTAATCTGCCTCGGTGACCGACTTTTCGCTACTTTATTTTTACGGAGTATAGCTTGCGCTTACAGAATACAAAGAAAAAAAGGAAATCAATGAGGCGAAGAGGAAAAAAATGACCCCTCGCTCTATTGGAGACTAAAGCAAAATATATATTTTTTCTGCCGGCACGCGCGGCTGATGACAAAATGGAACCACTAACTCCTTTTATGTTCTATACTCGAAGCTCCGAAAGTTCAGAAAGTAATCTCCCCCCACCCCCCTACCACCTCTGAACTTTTCCCTTTCAAAAGATTATAAATTGCTGTATTTTCAAATTGAACACAAGTTTTAGTTTCACAACTATATGTAAGCGCGGTTATACCGCCGCGGCGGCTACTGCCCTGCTCTCTCCGTCTCTCTCGAGCACCTCGACGAGGAACTTTCCCGCCCAAGTAGCGGAATATTACTCAAACCCCATTTTTTACCCACAATGCCTTTCAAAAAGAGGCGAAAAAAACGCGCGCGTGCGCACGAGAGAGAGAGAGAGAGAGAGAGAGAGAGAGAGAGAGAGAAAAAATTCATCCCACACCTCTGCGCGCGAATTCAATCGAAAATTTTCACTTCTCGTCCAATTAACACTGTTCGCGCGCACATAGTTCTTTTTCCACGCCTCTTTCTCTCTCTCTCTCTATCTCTAGCGTGCGCGCGGCGAGGCGCGCTAATTCGATTATCTCCGTCATGCGCGCAGAAAGATCTCTCCGCGCGCGGTCTCTGCGGCCTGTTATCTCCCTCTCTTTCTGTCTCTCTCTCTCTCTCTATCTCTGTGTGTATATACGTTTGTGTTATACACGTGTGTGTGCGTTCGATCGGCTAAATTCGGTTTATCGAATGCCGGCCAGTTAAGTATAATCGGGCTGCAACTGGGTGCTGCTCGGTCGCGCGGTTTATTCTTCAAACGTGATGAATGACGTTGCGGAAGAGCTTTACCTCTATAGCTGTGTACGCAGAGAACGAACGGGAGAATAGGGGAAAGGGCAAAAAGTTTACGGGATATTTGCTTTGGAAGTGTACTTACTTGACGGCCGCCCCTCCCTGTTCGTGGACGTGATCGCGCGGAATAACGGCGCGTGTCGACGGCTCCGCGCGCGCGGCACCGAGATTGATTTTCGTAAACTATGTATATACTGTGTCATCGGCGTGCAGGTTCTCTGTGCGTGTGTTTGGGTTAGAAGATATGGGTGTAAAGATGATGTAGACGTATAGAGCGGTGACGAGATTTTTGAAGGGGTGTTCGTTTTAGAAGTGGAGTGAAGTTTGGTCGAGTGTGTTGAATTTATGTAGGGGGACAAATTGGATCGTGAAATTTTTTTTTAAGTGTATAGAGTGGCACTGCGAAGGGGTCTCAAGAGGAAGCTTTATGATAGTAATTTTTTGAGTTGTTGTAAAAACATGTAGTAATTATTTTCCGAGGTGTTAGGAATCAAAATTCATGGTTTTTGAAAAATGTCTGTGTGTGCGTGTCTGTGTGGGTGTGGGTGTCTCTCTGTGTGTTTGTGTGTGTGTGTGTGTGTGTGTGTGTACGCCTGAATCTCAGCTTCTACTCGGTCGATTTTAACCGGACAGGTCTCATTTTTTGTGTTTGATTGCGGGACAAAAATCCGTTTTTTGATTGGGCCGATGCGTTTTTGTTTTATTTCGAATTTTCGATTTTCTCAAAATTTATTCTTACTTTTTCTATGATAGAATCGAGATATTTTAGTCCGATGGATAGCATTCGAAAGAGAATTAAAATACCTAATTTTTCCAAATAAGAAAATTTTTCTAACTATCACGGTTCTTTTATTATTAACAAAAACGTGTTTTTTTTATTAAATCTTATAATGTAGTCGACCCAGTAGTCGCTAACTCGCTTAAATAATAACGTTTTTTATGATATAAGCAAATATTTTCGTTATTCAAAATATTTTTCTATTAAATTAAAATATTCAAGAACATTTTAAAATTATTTTGAAGTCGTTTTAGCGCCATATTAAATAAAATACCACTTGTATCTTGTATCCGCGGCAGTCGTGAGTTATTCGCGCGGTCGACGATGTTGGTCTGTCTCTTATGCTTGGAGCTAACGGCTAAGCCAATTTAAATAAGACTGTGTAATTAAAGTTTTGAGTTTTTGTGGACTTATTATTGCAGTCTCGATTTACCAAACCTATAATATTGAAATGGACAAGGAAAAAAGGTAGGTAAAAAACTGTGTAAATTAATTAAATAGCGTTATCGACTACTCCGTCCTCGTTATGCATCCAGAATGCATTGTCGATAACGGTGTTTCTAGCTTTTTTTTAATAATTTTCAAGTTTTATTCTAATAATATTCTAAATAATTATATTCTAGTGATTTGAGAATTCAATTCGAAGTATTATATATCTCGGGCACCCATTTCAATGTATATCATCACTCGGTCGTCCTAAGCTCTTCTATACTTGCCTTGATCAATGAAACATTGAGAAATAGTTTAACATATAACATAACCTCACTTTATTGTAATTTACTTTTTTTGTTTGGATAAAGTAACTTGATTTTTGTGATATTATTTAATTTCAGATGAAAGCTATGAGAAGGTACAACTATACTGGCTGCGAGTAAGGCTTTTCGTGTACCGTACACCACACTTTACTTTTAATAGTTATAAAGGAAAATCATCGACTGATTAGAATTAAATCCTTTTATTGAATGTTTTGTATTTAAGTATTACGAATATTTAATTACAACTCCTAGTCGTAACCATATACATTTATAATGTTATTATTTATAATTAAAAATATTACTTATGTCGACTGTAATTTACTAGTCACTGATAAGAATTTTTTTCCATTGATCTTACAGTCTTATACTCTCTTAAAGTGATGGATGAAATCTGTCATCACAATAAGACTGTTTTGATTGGTTGTCGTAGACATAAGCGCTAAAATCTAATATATTTAAATTTTCAAGATTTAATTCTTGAATTACACTATATAGATCTCACGATATAAGTAAAACGGAATTACTTTTAAACCTCAAAAAATTGATAATGCATAACAAAAAATATAAAAATAATCTAATTATGGGAGATTTCAACTTTGATATTTGAAACCAAGACTCGCTCAATCAAGAATTCTTAAATATACTCATTCTTAAATCGCGCATGATTATTGCCCAGGCTTTTATAATATTACCAGACCATCTGAGAAAGCATGCAATTCAGAAATTGCATAGACAAAATTTTTATTAAATTAGATAAAATAGCATATAAAACTTTTGCACTTTGTATACCACTTAAAGACCATTTTCCACTATTCATGTCAATAAATAAAATAAGAACAATTAAAAATACTATAAATCGTATAAATTACGATAAGCTCAGGACAGCTGCTGATTTAACAAATTGGAGTGAATTATCACTAATAAATGATCCGAATATTTCTTTAAATAACATCATTGATAAAATAAAAATATGTCTAAGCAAAGCTTATACCAAATACATTACTTATACCAAAAGAACTAACGAAGCTAATAGCATGCGGCCAAGGACAAATTGAATAACTAAGGAAATTATGAAATCTTATATACCAAAGAAAAACTATATAAATTATAAAAAAGATCCTAATAATATTAGAAAAAGAGAAGAGTATAAGAAATTTACAAATATCCTGAAGAATATTATAAATAAAGCAAAAGAATCATATGATAAAATACAAATAGAATCAAGCATGAATAATCCTAAGAACATCTGGAATGTTATAAATCAAAAAATTGGAAAAAATCGTAAATGGAATAATAATATTAACTATATAATTGATAACAATAAGAAAATAACTGATCCGGAAAACATTGTAGAGCACTTGAACAAATTCTTTTGTAACATTGGCAAAAATCTAAGGGATAACATAAAGCCCCGAAAAATGAGGAAATTAAACTCCCCACAGTGACTATATTATATATTTTCTTGGAGCCAACTAAGGACCAGGAAATAGAAAATATTATCTGCAACATGGAAACAAAAATGGTTGAATTTTTAATATGAATGCCAAAACCTTGAAAACCCTCGTCGAATATTCACATATTCAACTACTGTACAGATAAGGCCATCTGGCCAGATGCATTAAAAAAGCAAAAGTTATACCTATACATAAATCAAAAGAAAAACATAACGTCCCTAATTACAGACCTACATCACTTATCTCAAATATAGCAAAAATACTAGAAAAAATAATCCACAAAAGAACAACAACTTTCATAAACAAGTGCGACATACTGGCCAAAAATAAATATAGTTTCAGGAAAAATAAAAGTACAAAAGATGCTCTAGCTCTAATATCAAACGTACTTTATGATAAATTAGACAAGAGTTCTCCAATCGCCATAACTTTCTTCGACCTCGGCAAACCTTTTATTAAACCTTTTAAAGATAATTTTAAACCTTTTAAAATTTCATCCTTAAAAATGAAGTGTAACTAAGGAGGTTATCGTGTTATATTAAGATGGTCCCCTATTTAATTTTTATGTCATAAATTATTCAAATATTACAATGGAAGTACACAAGGTTATAAAAAGCAAATACTTTCTGAACCGGAAAAAACTTGCGATAAAAAATTGTTCAATAAGTAAAAACGTTACTTTAGCTTCATATTAATTTTTTATTTTTCATTCAGTTTTAATGTTTAACATCTCATTTTACTCCTTAAACATTTCACTACGACCCATCCTTACACTGTAAACAACGACATGTTGCATTGTATGTATTAATTATTCCATAGTATAAGTCTGGATAGGTCGTAGTGAAATGTTTAAGGAGTACAATGAGATGTTAAACATTAAAATTGAATGCAAAATAAAAAATTGATATGAAGCGAAAGTAACTTTTTTACTTATTCAACAATATCTACGTATACCATAAACAATTTTTTATCGCAATAGTTTTTCCGGTTCAGAAAGTATTTACCTTTCATATCCGTGTGTACTTACATTATAATATTTCAATAATTTATGACATAAAAATTAAATAGTGAACCATCTTAATATAGCACGATATAACCTTCTTAATTCATCATGTGAATCGACAAAATGGCATTCCCTTCCCGCTTTGTTAACTGAAAATTCATCAGTGAAGAGAGATTTTCATTTAAATATGATTGACGTATCATTATTTTAAAACTACTCAAAATATCTAAAAACTCCTTGGATAAGCTTTTTATTTATAAATGACTGTGTAAAGGTGGAACACTCTGAATTTTACCAAAACCTGTTGGAAAATGTTTGTTAATGCTAAAAATAAGTTTTTAGAGGCATAAGGGCATAGAAACCTTCACCGATCGTAATAAATTGTTATATTGTAATGATTTCTCATCAGCTCCGTTAAGGCCGAAATGTCATCTCGAAATATTACAAACGTGTGAACGTTTGCGCCCGAGCGAAGCGAGGGTGAAAAGATCACACGAGGTTAAAATCACCTTCCCGCCCCCGTATCGAATAGTATTTTTTGGTACGACGTGCACAAAGCTTGATTTTACGCATGCTTTTTTATCCAAGCGTGTCCGAAATCGAGCTTAGCGCACGGAGTGTTAAAAAATCTATTTTTACCATTAACAAACATTCTCCGATAGGTTTCGATCAAATTTATGGTGGGCCCAAAACGGTCCTTATTGCCCTCTTCCTTGTCTGTATTTAAAACTTCTTAATTAATGAAAAACTCAATATCTGTAATACTAATGAAGACAGAGAGAAATTAGCCGGGCGAATTAATGCATTTTCTATTTAGGGATAGTGTGAATTTAAAAATAATTAATTGGCAATGCTGCAAAATAAAAAGTTTACACTGTCAGCTAATGTACCTATATAAAAAACATAATTCCACGTACATTAGTTAATAAGAACAGCTAAATTTAAGAATTTAAAAAGAATTTTTCGTTTAATCTGTCAAAAGTTGAGTATTTTATGCAATGATAAAGTGCGAATAAATGAATTTCACATTTATTTCAGGAAATTATTTTTAAAATTATCTAATATGCATATATGCAAACTTCATTTCAAACGTAATTACCATTTTATAACAGAATTTTATAAATCTCAAGGAGCATACAACAGCAACATTTTGATGAGTGAAATGTAAAAATTTATTTTATACTTTTAGCCGCTGCTCCGGCTATGTAACTGTGATGTACGTGGCCTGCTCAGTATGCAAAGGATTACATTTAATATACCGTAGGCGAGAAATGAATATACTGAAAATAACACCATAAATTACAATAAATTTTCTATTCACCTTGATTCGACGTGTGTGTTGTTAAATCTCGTTAACATTAAAATCGCATCATTAAATACACGGAATAGCAGTTTAATTGCGTTGAAGAGGCGACGTCAATATTACAAAGCTCTCCGATTTAATTTTATATTTTGTTGCTCAATAGAAACGTGCTTAATGTAGAGATAATAATGTAGCCGAATGATCAAAGTCAAAATAATAATCTACTCGATTAAAACGTCAATCAATAATATCTCCCGAAAATACAAATCGTTACCCAGCTGGAAATTATATTATATTTTATATACACGCCGAGTAAATTGTTATAATAATATACATATATAGAGATCGCGCAGTATTCTTAAATTCCCCGAGAAAATTTTTCAAAAGTTATGAAGTCATAATAAGGGATCTTCAAAACACTCAGCTGAACTTTAAAGCTTTTTCAAAGGAGCTTAACGATCCATTTAATGAGCTCGCTTCAAATTCTACTACGTTCAATCTCAGCCCCTCGAACCAACTACAGCTAATGATGTATCCGTATCTATGTCGTGTATTATTATAACGTATTATAACGGATTTGGCCGCTTCGAGAAAATGTTACTGAGAACAGTTATTTTTTTAAACAAATCTAGCATATACTTATATTTTATAATTTAATAACTCCGTTCATACTTTAGCATTGCCCTTTTTGTAAAAAAAAACGCCTCGAAAAAGGCATTAGTAAAACATTAGTGTTTAATATTTTATCATTTTATTTAAAGTTATATGCTATCGTTTATAAAATTCAGTGATAAATCTACAAACAATTGCATATAACTTTGCAGTTTTTGAAAATGTTTCAATTTTGATATGGTTGACATCCCCTGAAATTTAACAAGGAAGAAAATGAGACCTTGCAAATTAAAATTGAATGAAAAACAAAAAAGATTTGTGTCTCTTATTGAATTTTTTTTTTAACGGACAAAATATACTTTTGCAAAATTGAAAATTTTCTAACAAAAATATTTTCCGTTATGTTAAGAACCCTGCTTCCTGTCATATCAGTTTTCAGATTGGAATGTATAAATGAATTGTTGTAAAAAATATTCATAGCTTTAGGTCTACTAGACCGCTTGAGCCAGCGAAACATTTTTACCTGCTTAATAGCTATGTAATATACAAAACACGTTTTTTGATACATTTTTCCATTTTTTTTTTTTTTTCATATCACATACTAAAAATGGCAGCAAAAACAGTGGACCGAGATCGATCGCATTGGCCCATTATTTTTTTCGAGTTTTATATGACCATAGAACAAGAAAAAAATTTGTCCCAAAGATGCAGCACAAAATTTTTTTTTTAGTTTGTGGTCGCTCTAACTGAATTTTTTCTATAGATTTCCTCATATATATAAAAATAACATACTTTAATTATTCATACAAATTTATTTTTTGATTGTTTTTACGAGTAGAAGCTTATACTACCTCGCAAAAGCAGTTTCCATTGAGCACCTCGCGGGAGAATGACCGCCAATATAGGAATCGGGCGATAATCCATTATCTCGGCAAACGTGTAAGAGTGGATTATTTATATCTATTTTTTACATGTGTACTACTCTAGGTCTCTCTACGACACATTACACGGAAAAAAAATCAGCACTTCTTACTGTTTCGTACAAGTAAAATCAACTGGATTAGGAAAAAGTAAAAACCGCATTGCAAAATCAGTAAAATCAACATTTCTTACAGTAAAAACTACAGTTTATTTGAAATGTAATTTCAACTAAATACTTCCGACCGATATCCAAACCCAGAAGTAAACAAAAATTATTTTCGATTTTTCCATGTTTTTCTTTATTTTTTTTAACCCACTTAATATCATCCGATCGGGCCGACAACAATATGTATAGATAGGAAATTTGATGGCTTTTCAGAAAATGGGCCTACTTCCGACCGATATCCAAACCCAGAGCCAAAAAAAAATTATTTTCGATTATTCCATATTTATCTTTTTCATTTTTTTAATACTTAGTATCATCCGATCGGGCCGACAAAAATATGGGTAGATAGGAAATTGTATGGCCTTTCAGAAAATGGGCCTACTTCGAGCGAAGCGAGGGTGAAAATCACAATCGTGTAAGAATCATTTTTATAACGTGTATCGAACAATATTTTATGACACGGCGAGGCAGAAGTACTACTATTGTGTACGCTTGCGCTGGTAAGCGTTCATAAAAGTGGCACTTATACCATGCCGTCCCATACAAATCATAATGAAAAGTTACATCTATAATCTGAAAGACAAAATAGTATACGCGCGCAGCGCCTTTGGATTTGACTAGTAAGTAAAAAAAATATTAGATGTAAGGTAACTTGGGGTAATTCGGCCACCTTAAGCGGAATATTTTCTTTCTCTTTCTGTAAATGCGTTGGGACAAAATTGTAAAAAAGACTTTAAAGTATACTAAATATATTACCAAGAAAAAAATTGAGAACGCCCCAAATGTGATATTGGATTTGTAGGGTGCAAAAGTGTAAAATGTGCGTTTTGGCCAAATTACCTGACATGTTATCTAATTCGGGCAATATTGAAAAAAAATAGAATAAATTAAGTCATAAACGGTAAAAATTAATAAAAACTATGTAAAAACTGTATTTAATTATTAATAGAAGTTAACTCCTATGAATAATTCTTAGTTCTTAAAAATGATTATTGCTAATCATATTTTTAAAGTTTCTTCTAAGAAAAAAGACACATAAATGACTTCGTGAAAGTAATAAGAATTTCATACCTTCTTATATTTATTATTTGGAAGCTGGCGATATCGGTTATTTCAACTTTTGGATAAATGAAGATAGCGTACCAGAACAATGGCCGAATTAGAGAAGTGGCCGAATTACCCCGACTTACCTTATTAAGTATTTAACACGTTAAATAAATTTGCTTATTTTCAATCTATTGAACTTCGAACCACTAATTGAAGTGACTTCGGCGTCCACTTAATCATTTTATTAATATTAAATCTAGTTTATACGAAAAACTTTCTAATTAATTAAGTTATTTTTTAAAGATAACAAAATTTAAACATATTGAAAAACATAATCTAAGCATTAAATTTATTAAAAGAAAATTCAAGATAGATGAATACATGCTACTGCCTTTTTTTATGGTAATACGCTCTTAAAATATGTCGATTAATTTTATTACACGGACTCGTTTTTCGTTATATAGGGGGCATTATATATATTATGTAATATTTAGTTTATTCAAGGAAGAAACTATAGGAAACATTAGTTTGCGCAAGAGATCTAACAGCTACATTCGTGTGCGCCAATCAACCTGCTAGCGACGGGTTGAATGGTGGAAATAGTTTTTTTAATAAATCGTTTATATTCAATAAATTGCAAATGCCATGCTGAAAAAGGGTTTTCAGTTTGATACAGTAGATGTTTGGCTAGCTTGACGTACAGTTCATTTTATGTTATAACTATTTCTTCCTTTAAATAATCAACGATAAAGGTTAGGGGCGCCAATCGCCCCGCTTTTCCCCTATAGCTACTTTTTAATTAAATTATTAATTTGTCAAGAAAATCTTTACCTGCTTATTGCTCTCCATTTCTTTCGCGAATTTAATTGACAATCATTAATGCTAATTATAATTTAAAAAAAGATTGTATTTAACGGATTTTATTACTATAACGCTTTGAAGAAAGTTTTATAATTAAATAATTAAATACGCGGACTCTTGCGCTTTGTGGAGCCCATTAAAATGTATATAAAACAGAATCTTCCAAATACAATTTGGAAAAGAGAATATTATGAATACAAATGAAAGGAAGTGCCTTTTCGTTGATTCGTGTCTTTCTTTACATAGCATTGAATTCACAAGTTATTTTCTAAATTTAATGCCTCTTTTTTAAAACGTCCCGTGCGCTTGTATATATATTTATATATGTATATATACATACATTTCTCCCCCGTAAAAATGTCTTTGGCTCTCGCTTTTTTTACAGTCCTTATCAAAGAACATTTTTCAATCGCTGAACCTTTCAAGATGTTTCTCATAAATCAATGGGACCATAACACGAAGAGAATATATAGGATTTATATATTATACGAATGGTATCGGAATTTTCCGATGGAATGAATAGCCCACCCACTAGCTGTACACACAGGCTGTAAAAAATTAATTACTGCAACGCTATATTATGTGTTGTTAGTGTATATGTATATATACGCACCTGAGTCTTTGAAAGGCACATGCACTCGGTCATGCACCAGTCGGACATTTTTGTGGCGGCTGTGGTGATATTTCCCTGCGCGGCGAGGGGCCAACTTATCAGAGCCAAACATAGCGAGTAGCGAATCCAGATCTGCAACGACAGGGAAAAACGAATTTATACAGTGATGGGTATATGTATTGTAGTCTTGTTAAGGCGTGACAATTTACGTAAAAGGTCTAATGGAAACATTCATTACGCTATTTTTTCTCTTTTTTTATTTGATCAATTTATCATGCGTATAGTCGTGCTTTGGAAATTATAACGGGAAACTGCACGCGAATAAATGTCAATTGATAAACGCTATGATGCATTTCTCTACGATTTATCATTGCAGTCTAATAAGAGTAAGTAAGCTTTTTCCAATCAAACATTCATTTTCATTAGGGAAAAAAGCTCTGTGTATTTTGCAAACGGTAGAAATCTGCATTTAATGAAAAAGTGTATATTAAATATATATACACATGAGATTCGTTAACTTTTTACACGCTTCTTTATAATTCAAAATTCTCTGCCCAGACGCGCTGCCCTCTCATATACTCTTACAATCGAACCGGCTTTCCACAAAATTCAAAAAGTTTATATCCGAAATTAAAAATTTATATATAATGTAATAAAAAGAAAATAATAAATAAATAAATAACCGTGTAAACCGTAATGTCCAGAGTTTCTCAAAACTAATACCATCAGCACATTTTAACACTATAACTATACGTTTTCAGCCTTCATGAATACGCAATTTCGCCATCCCTCTACTCTTGCACACCGCACGCGACAATAACCCCAACGTTCTAACCCCGTAAATCTAATTTCAACCAAAACAAAATAAACCCGAGTCGAAATAAAAGAAATTCTATATAATAAAATAATAATTCACGTAACAGCCGTATAACGGTCAGAAGAGCCCCGCAGAGAACACACACCCACACACACACACTCACACACTCACACACACACACACACACACACACACACACACACACACACACACACACACAAACACACACGC
>JAPYZP010002131.1:0-14264 GCA_030522985.1 Torymus sinensis
CAGCATGACCGCACATACAACTTTCACATGTGCAGTATTTAACATAGGCAGCATTTTCAATAAAATACTTAATAAAGTCAGGTTGTATAGGGAGCACATTCAAACGTAGAAAAGGTCGTCGTTGCCATCTCTGTTTCTTTTATATATATAATATAGTTCAACAAACAAAATTTTCAAAAGAACATTTTCGAGGGATTTGATGCATTCTATAGGTTTGGTAAAACACACCATCTGAAAATGATGTTCAAAAATGCAGCTTCCAAAATCCCTGAATTTGTTCCTAATTTAGCAAAGCTATCCTAGAAAGCAGATTTCACTTACGAAAAAAAAAAATAAAATAAGTGATGTCGAAAACAAATCCCGGATAAAAGTTGTAGAGTATGAAATTTTACACAAAAATAACCGATCACATTTTGGTTTTTGATAAAATTAAGCTTGAGAAAAGCACGAAGAAGTTGAAAACCATCAGCGCTAGAAGGGGACGGGGCGGTGCCTAACTGCGCAGCTATATAATATATGAAAATTAAGTTTACCTTTTATAATAAAAAAAATTCACGAATTTATGCGTAAATATCACTCATGAACCCTACTGAAAAAACTCACGAGAGTGGTCACATAAAAATCTCACTTGAGTTAAAAACCAGAAAAATGCTATAATTTCCCGTATGGAAACAAATTAACGTAGGATATCGTAAGAAATCGTAGAAAACCGTACAAAACCGTACAAAACCGTAGAAAACCGTTCCAATTCGGACATCTTTCGTACGGTTTCGTACGGTTTCTTTACGGTTATCGACGATTTTCTACAACTCATAAATCCTTCGAATTGGTACCTAAAAATTGAAACGTATGAAAACGTAAGAAAACGTACGAAAACATAAGAAAATGTAAGAAAATGTAAGAAAACGTACGAAAACATAAAAAAATGTAAGAAAACGTACGAAAAGGAACATTTCCGTAAGTTTTAATGAATCTTATACAGTTTCGTACAGTTTTGTAACATTATTATCGGATTTGTTCGAGTTTATATACTTTCATACATTTTATTACGATTCGTAAATTTTTTGTGTATATAACAAATTTTGTCTGTCAAAACGTAGTAAACCGTAGAAATTAACCATGCAAACTGTCCGAATTGGAACGGTTTTCTACAGTTTTGTACGGTTTTATACGGTTTCCTACGGTTTCTTACGATTTCCAATAATGTTTGTTTTTGGTTACATCAGGGTTAGTTTAAAAATCGTCTGTATTACCTAGGAGCAATTATGGAGGTTATATTTCTTTTACAAGTTCTACTCTCTACTGCACTTTATTATACCTTTTTTACACTTTCTTATATTTTTTTACACTTTTTCAACCCATACTTCTAGTTTTTTTACACTTTCTTACATTTTGCTATATGTATAGATTTTTATGGCTAATAAAAATTTTATGAACTGTAAGAAAGTGTAAAAAAATGATAAAGAATATGTAAAAATTGTAGCAAAGTATAAATAAGTATAGAAAACTGTAAATTTTTACGGATTTTTCCAAATTTTATAAAATGTACAAGTGTACGAAAATGTAAGAAAGTGTAAATAAGTGTAAAAAGATGTAAAATATGGCCGTAATATAGGTTCAAACTACGTTTTCATTACACTTTATTACACTTTTGTACCCTTTTTTACATTTTTTTTACACTTTCTATTTTTGCTGGGGATGTTATAAATAATTTTCATAACTCTATAAGCATAGAGATTTTATGCTCTTGTTACGAAAAGTACTACCTATAACTAATGTGCTAGGTGATTTTAACAATTACTACACCATGATTTATTAAATGTTGCAACTTTTCATGTTTAAACTCAATTAATTAGAAAAAATCTAAATTATACTACAATGTTAGCACTAATGGTCGAAGCAAAAAGCCTCTTAATGATAGCATAAGACTGCCCATCTGCGAACTGCAAGTCTTATCAGCTAAAAGTTATTGATAATACTACTATAGCACAGGTCAAGATATATAATAACCAATTATAATTTATCATTAAATAATCATTGAAAACCTATTTTTGTTTCTGAACAAATTTCTAAATATCAAAACACGAGGCTGCATTTGAAATTTAGCTTCATCTGTCAAAAGAGCACAAAGAATATATCGTCGGGTGGGAGCAAGAACGTCCTATCTCGGCTCGGCGCGTAAGAACATCCTATCACGGCTCAAGGTCTACACACAGAGCACCCGAGATGGAACGCGTTGAACCGAAATAGCTCGTTCTTATGCGCCGAGCCGAGATAGGACGTTTTCACGCGCCGAGCTGAGATAGGACGTTTTTACGCGCTCGGTCGAGATAGGATCTTCTTGCTCTCACCCGACGATATAATATACATACATACATCCAGCCGTGCGTACACACACATTCGACACCCCCGTACAACAAGCCATTGACACATTATACATTATGTAGACAACAAATTAAAGAATAATAATTGCACAGTAACTATAGAGTGTTACTTTACTTTCGTGTTACTTAATTACTTACATGAAAACCATATATACTGATCGTGTTATATTGATAGTCTTTGTGGGCAAAAAATCTGCTAATCTTTTTACTGACAAGGACGGTGCGTACTCCGGGAAACGGATTTTCAGGACGTTCTCCAAAAAATGACATTTCTCGTGATTTCTGTGAAACTTGTTGAGAAAGCTTAATTTAGTGTTCTTAATACATGCTTCAAAGTCCAGCATCCAAAGCGGTATTCAAAATAGAAATGTTTGACGTCAAAGTTCCAGCATTAACATGAGATCCCTATCTAAGCTCTTTGAAAAAAACATTTTAATTTACTGTAAAAAAGGTTTTCTTTGTGGTTTTTTTTTTCAACCGTAAGGTATACCATTAGAAATCAAGGGGAATAATATGTCTTAGAGAAATGAGGTAAGTCGGGTAGAGCAGAAACTTAAGAACAAACACTGTAGGCAAAGATATACTTTATTAATAAAGATTATATATGCGTACGATTTATATGGTTGTGCAATTGGGTTAAATATACTGTACATGTAGTCTGAATCGAAGAGATCGTAAGCCATTCTCATGAGCATGTATAAAGAAAAGGCGCTAATTGCGAATATCTAACACGCCTCCTCGATTGGCGCCAGGTTCAGAAGTTTTAAGTCCTAGGCCCTTGATGCATTTGAAATGTTTAATCTTCGGCAACGGCTTTGTAAAGATGTCCACAATCATATCTTCAATTGGTAGATAGTTAAGGTTTATGGGTTCACTTTGCAGTATTTGGCGAACGAATTGTGATGTCGAATATCGATGTGTTTCGATCTTCCGGGATATATTAGGTGTTCTGCAAGTTGTTTAGCCCCTGATTGTCGCATAATGCATCTCGACTTTTGAAAGAGTAGAACATCCCAGTTCGCGCCGAAAACTAATGAGGTACTAATGATGTACTCCGCCTCCGTACTCGCAAGAGCAACCGTACGCTGTTTCTGCGACTCCCATAAAATTGCTCCTCCGCTAAGAATGAAAACAGAGCCGGTGTACGAGCGTCTATCTAATATGGGACGATTGCCCCAGTCGGCATCAACATATACCCACGAAGTAGATTACAATCCTTTCTATCCAGTGGTCTTTCCCGAAGCATGAGTTTACGTGGCTATAACTGCGCTCGCCACGTGCGAGATGTCAGGTCGCGTTGCAATAGCTACATACATCAAGGCTCCAATAAGTTCTCGGAAAGAATAGTTTTGCTGGTCATCCATTTAATTCTTTACTATTTTGAGACAGACAGACATCGGCGCAGCTGTGGGTTTAATCCATTCCGAATCTTTGTAACAAGTCAAGAATGTAACTACGTTGAGATATGTTTAAGACTCCTTTGCTTCTATTTAGCTCGATGCCGAGGCAAAAATTCGCCTCACCAAAATCTTGTATTTTACAGTTTTTGGCTAGGTGAGCTTTACTATGTCATCAACGTAAAGCGGGATATATGTATGCTTCATAAACGCATGGATCACTATGCGTTGCGGCAAAATTTATTTCCTTCAGTGTCATGTCGAGCTTAGCGTACCATTGTCTGCCGGCCTGTCGAATACCATAAAGTGATTTCTGTAGCTTGCAGACGCTCTTGGGTTCTTCAGCCTTGACTATCATAGTGCCCGCTCGTTTGATGATTTCCTGATCCGCCTCTTCACGTATAATTTTCCCGAGCATCTCGTGTAAAAGTTCGGGCTTTTCCATATAGATCTCGGTATCGGACGGTATCTCTCAAATCGGACGTACCTACCTGTTAAATTTCAAGAGGAGAGAAAATAAAAATGCTACAATCTGATAACTGCACAGAATTGTGCAACTTGGATGCGATTTTGAAGGATGCAGGCATTAGGCGCAGATTAATAGTTCCACATACACCACAGCAGGGAGGGCAAATACCGGACAGTCGTGGAGACTGCCGACTGTTTGTTTTAAATCAGTCGGGACTTCCGAAATCACTATGGGCTGAAGCCGTGGCGACAGCGAACCTGCACATAAACAATCGCTGTACAACGAAGGCAAGTATTGGGACACAAATTTTTCATGTGCTTACTTTCACCGTGGTCTCGGTGGTTCGGAACCCACTTGAAACTATAGGTCCAGTAGTTGGGCGGTAGCGCCCTCCAACTAGCTATAGGCTTTGCTAACAAAACCAAAAATTCACTTCCTTAATTGGGGAGTATAAAACACACATGCATTGTGGCATAACGGCGTCATTTGTACCCAAGGGCAATAAATAACCCAAGTATTTCTACTCTCAACTATTTAAACTATTTTAAACTAAATAATCAAATTAAATTAGAATAAAAATATTAATTTGTTCATGCTTTGAAAAATTTTAAAACCTGAAAAAGAAAATAGTGCGCGCGCAGCGCGTTTGGATTTTGCTCAAGGACTCTGGGTCAGTGACTTATTTAGACATTAAATGTAATTAATATATCTTATTCAGCAATATAAAAGAGGCCATAAACAGTAATTTTTCATAAATTTAAATGTTAATTATCCTTATAATAAGAGACTGTCTACATACTGCGGGCTTTGGGTCTTGGACTCTGGGCTTAGAGCAATCCTCTCTTAAAAAAATGATGACCGGAAAGTGAAACCAAAATAAAACCTTCGCTATTGGTTAAGTCCGTTTAAAAGTAGTCTTTGATTGGTCGTAGCAGATGTAAACTTTTTACTTAAGGTCTCATCTGATTCGTTGGTATGATCTTATTATCCTCTTTTTAAAATATGATGACGGAAAAGTGAAACGGAAATAAAATGTTTGTAATTGACTTATTCGTATATTCTCGAGTGCCAGTGTTGACTTTAGGTTCTACGACTAAAAGTATTCGACAGCGCTCGGATGGATTCGTGGCTCGTGGCTGTGAAATGCTGCCGCAGCCGCGCGGCCAGGCCCCGCCACCCTTCTCCTTCGAGCGCTTGCAGTTTGCAACTTCTGCGTGCTTTTCTCAAGCCTAATTTTATCAAAAATGAAAACGGGATAGGTCACCCTTATGTAAAATTTCACGTTCTACAACTTTTGTTCGGGACTTTTTTCGATACCTCTCATCATTCTCCAGTTATAAGCGAAAAACCGTTTTCGGGGGTGGTTTTTTTTTTACTAAATTAGGGGTGACCCCGGCATTCATTATTGACCAACGTTTTTAGACGATGTGTTTTACCAAATATAAAAAATGCAGCTGTCTACCCGACATGTCAATTTCAACCCTTCGTTTACTGGACTCCGTTCACTATTTTATTAGTGAATATTCACTAATTCTATATTGGAGCATTTTTCACTAATGTTTAGTGGTTTTTATTAAACTTTAGAGAGCATTTTAAAAACACCGCTTTTTAAAAATACTGCTACTACATACATCGTCGTGTGGATATAACGAGGTAGAAGAACTTAGCGCGGCGAGGTCGTTCTCATGCTCGCGCGCGTCCGCAGGAAATTGAGGTTTTTGCGACGAGCCGAGAAAGAGATGCGATGATAGAGCGAGAAAGAGAGAAAGAGAGAGTGGTAATAAGGGGAAGTTCGATGATGTTGAGTTGTGTGATGGCTTGGTTGTGGTGGTTTTTTAAGGGTGTAGGAGGTAAGGTAAGGTAAGACAACTAAAAAAGTTTGTTGATTTTTTTGGACTTCTTCTACCTCATTATTCAACCACAGAAGTTGAAGGTTAGGCTAGGGCGGCGGGCATGACAGGGCTAGCTGGTACTGCTGCCCTCTGTTCCGAGCTTGTAAGGCAAACTTCCTCATAGGGAGACATAAAAAATGAGATAAGCCTCGTAATTACAACTCTTTTAACCCTTTCAGTCACAGAAGCATATATATATATATGCACCTAAAAATTTTTTTATATTTCTCGTCATTTTTTTTGTATTTAATGCATATTGCATCATTTTTATTTTTGCATTTTCTGTTAGATAAATACTTAAGCTTGAGAAATATAATAATACTTTTCGGATTGATAATTGTTTATAATTGTTATAAATAGATTTATCACAAAAAAATCATATTTTTGTGAATTTAATTTGTGACTGAAGGGGTTAAAAGAGTCGCGTTATTGACTAAGTCTCACCGCTTTACGTACCATTGCCGATGTTCATTTGCCTATGGAAATCGAGAAAAGGGTTTTGCCGCCTGGCGGTCACCGGCGGAACTGATGGGAGTATGGGACCCGTCCACCCGTCAGCGTCTGAGCGGTCTGAGCTCCACTCCACGCCTAGTAACTCTTTTAACCGACAGGCGGAACCGATTTCTCGCTTTGGATACATAATACATAAAGCAGTAAGCCTTAGTCAATAGACTCTACGTCCTGTCTATACCGTCATGATCCTATCCTCCTACCTCCCCCTTCCCTCAGAGAGAAAGTACAATAGGCGCCGTGCCCGTGCCCTACGCCGCGCTCCGCGCCGTGCTCCGCGCCGTGCTCCGCCGTGCTCCGGCGGCAACGAAAGGCATGTAGGTATACTTATTTATAGCTAGGGTACTAAAGGTAGGCACCATAGCAGCGCACCTGATCTAAGCAGGCACGCGACTAAGTACCTACTTGGCACGCAAAACAGTCGCTCGGCTCTGCGGGCAGCTGCTCGCCAGCGGAAAGCTCAGCGAACGCGCGCGGGCAACACACGCGCATACTCCAAAGTGCCTAGGTACTGCACTCTGCAAGTCTGCGTGCACTTCACTTCCGCTCCGGGTTCCGGGACTGGGACTGCAGTTGCTATACTTATTATGCTTGCTGAGAGACAGCGCAGAGCTCGGCAGAGAAGCCGCAACTCCGCTGACATCTGAGTGCTTTTCTGTCTCGCTCTCGTGCTGCGCGCGTTGCGGCACACACGAGTACCTACACGACACACTAAAGCTGAACAACCGCATGAGCGACGCCGCGAGAGCGTCAAGTCCGTCGAACCGTCGTCCGTCGGGCATTGAGACTTTGAGAACCTATATATACACATCATACACATATATATATATATACTATATACAGCTATATGCGCATGTCGCGCGCACTCTCGCGACTCGCAGTTGAGCTTGAGCCGTGCTGCCTTGTGTGAGTAGACGGAGAGAGAGAGGGAGCGCGAAGGCCCCTGGCCCCGCTGAGCACAAAGGCGCTAAAAAGTGTCAAAATCCTCGTGTGTGATAAATACCTATATATACGCATGCCTACATCTGTTCCGTGTACTCTTTCCCCGTCTCGCGTACTAAGTAGTCGCGTCCTGCTTCATCTCTGTCACTCGGCAATGGAGCAGTGCACCGTCGATAAATCTTGAGAGTGGAGAGTGGAGACTGCATGATAAACCAGACGGGGAGTGCGCGCCGAGTGTAAACACAGTAAGCCGTCAGCACTTGCAGTCTTTGTGCAGGGGGCAAAGCAGGGGACGAGAGATTTGAGGGGAAGCGCCCGTCCGAGCTGTCATGTGTGGGTCGCCCAAGCTCCAGCGCTGCTCGTCCTCGTCTGAACGGTCCCAGTCGTCCGGCAGCGATCCGTCCTCCCCGTCCTCAGGAGCGTCAGTCGCGGATGTATCACCGCTGGTGCAGCTGATGCGCAGCTGCTGCGACGACGCCGACACTGCCGAGTGCAGCCTGCTGATCGCGCAGCGCTACTCCAAGTCCCTCGACTCGTGCTAAGCTCTCGCTTTAGCTAATCCGGGAAGACGAGTCGGCCGTCGAGGCTCGCGCTATGCCTGCGCGACAAAGTCCATCGCTAATTAATTTAGATGCTCGATGCAGCGCGATGACTAAGGCATCGCCGACCATTTGAATTTCAATTTCGAGCCGAGCGCCGAGAAAGACGGGGAGAGACAGAGAGTGAGAGAGACAGAGGGACAGAGAGAGAGAGAGAGAGAGAGAGAGAGAAAGAGAGAAAGACGACGACGACTTGCGACAAACGCAGACATGAGCGTCACGCGTGCCTCTTTGTAGTTGGTTTCGTCGTCGTCGTCGCCGTCGTTGCTACGCTGCTTTTGCGCTGCCGCCAAGCTCTCGAGAGCTGGAGCCGTTGGCTTAACTGGACATAGTGAAAATCCTGCTTTTTTGCGGGGATAGGTGCGGTACTTACGTGACCCCTGGGCTAAGAGAGGACAAGAGTGAAGAGGCGACAAAAACATGACAATAGAGAGAAAGCGGAAGGGAGCGTCGTGTAAAATGTTTTCCAACCACTTTTCTCATCAATAAGTTTTTCCATGTTTGCCTGCGATCAGAGAGTGATGCCAGTTCACCAGATCAATGTCAATCCACCCGATTGGCAAGCATCTCAGTCACTTGGCTCCGCCAACAGCACCAGTCCAACTAGTGCTGTTGCTGCTGCTGCTGATCAGCAGCTTCCAGAATGGACACCACGGGTAAATGCTTTTTCTTAGGTCAATTCTTTGATGCTTGCTCAAGAAAGCAACAATTAGTCTTTGTAAGATGCTGTCCAACTCAAATTTCATAATAATGACAATGAAAACAAAGGGAGAGATAAAAGATGCTCATTTAAATCCATTCAGCTTTATACTCTTCAAAACAATAAAGTAACACTTAAACAATTGTTTTTCAATAATAGATAATGACATTTCAACACATTATTAACAATTATGACAAAAAATAGTTCTCTATATTAGAGGACAAGATAATAAATTATATTAAAATGCATTCATAATCCACAAAAGAATTAAGTTAATATCTTATTATTAAGTAGAAAAGAATTTAGAACTTGGAATAATAATGTCAACTTCCAGACTAATAAGTATAACTTACAGGTGTACTAATCAGTACGTAAACTATACAATTTATATGTTTCATAAGTTTATTGAGGAAGTACTTTTTTACTTGACGTATAATTTAACATAATATATAACAAACTGAGGAAATACATAGTATGCTTAAAATAAAACTGACAAATGATCCATATTGACCTTAGCCAAGTCACACAAAAATAACTCCACACGAAAGATCATACTAAAGTCTAAATATTAATGTGTAGTATGTGCTGATGAAATAAAGGTTTAGCTGACTGATTTTTCATTGCATTTGTTCTCTGTGGTTAGAAGTATACTAAAGACACATGCTGTTTAAAGGTCAAAAGATAACTGACTATCGACAAAGATAACACTTAATAATTTGCTATTTACAATAGAGTTTCTTAAAGAGCTAAGTAATAATAATTAAATTGATAGTAGTTCCACTTTAAAATATATATCTTAACTTTTAAATTGCTATATTTCTACTATTACTGCTCAAAATCAGAGTTTTACCAAGATATACTTGGCAGTCTGCCATAAATGCAGTTGTATATTTCAGAATTCAAGTTCAAATTTAGCAACATCTATTGAATTTTTAAACACGAAGGAAATAGTTTTTAAATTTTTACATAAAAATTCTTTTTTTATCTATTTATAAAATTACAAATAAAATATATACATGATTAAATAAAAATATAATTTTGAATATAATATTCAACAGGAACCAACATATGCATCTGTTGTGACAGTGATTCCAGACCACTGTCATTCATCAGTAAGCACATTGTCATCAAGCAATCATGACATTTGTCGGTGAGTACAGTAAATTAAAACTTATTAATAGCATAATAATGAATATATTAACATAATTTATGTTACAATGTTCATAAAATTCACTACTGCAAAAATTGTTTGCTGTTAAAATGAATTATCCAAAAATTAATGGCCACCCATTGATATATTAACAAAGAAACAAAATTAAGCATATAATTTGTCTATTTTGGAAAAGGATCTGTCACTGTGAAGGCGAGGTCAATGCTCCTCTACTGGCACCTTGCTACTGCAGTGGCAGTCTTCGTTATGTCCATCAGGCTTGTCTACAACAATGGATAAAAGCATCTGACACACGAGCATGTGAACTATGTAAATTTTCGTTCATAATGCATGCTAAAACAAAGCCATTCTCTGAGGTAAATATAAATTTTTTCAACTTTAATTTCAATACTTTAAAATTTTAATAGTATAAGTGGGGAATAAATTTACAGAATAGTTGAGAATACCATTCTCATATTTATACCAGCTAATTTGTAAGAAAAACCATCTTATTTTTTCAAAGTATGGAATAGCAGCAAAAGTATTATCATAATTAATATAAAATGAATTATGAAACAGGTTTAATAAGTTTTTGTTTTATAATGTAAAATGTACAAAAAATAATACTAGTCATTTTGGGCTGAACATGTTAATTACTTTTTATTGCAATAGAAATAAATGACTTTTTCAAAAAGAAATAGATAATAAATATTTATAATAATATTCTATAATTTTAACAGTGGGAAAAATTGGAAATGTCAGCACCTGAAGTTCGCAAACTATGGTGTGCAGTAGCTTTTCATGCAGTTGCAGCATTATGTGTCGCTTGGTCTCTATACGTATTGGTAGAGAGAACTGTTGAAGAAGCTCGCAGAGGGTTCGTCGACTGGGGATTCTGGATGAAAGTAATTATTGTTGTGATAGGTTCTACAGGAGGACTAGTCTTTATGTATATTCAATGTAAAACATACATTATGCTGTGCAGACGATGGAGAGCATTTAATAGGTATTTACAAACTTATAATTTTATTTTTTTTAATTAACACTTTAACTAAGCATCTAAAAATTCAAAAAAACAAAATCCTTTGTTATGTTAAAAGTATAATACAAAAATTAATTTTTATTATTCTTATATGTACAATATCTTTTTAGAAATTAGCTGTTTATTTATCTTTATTTCAAAAAACCAAATTGTCAAAATACATTATTTTTTTTTCACTTAAAACTGTTTATAATGTTACTTTTAAAAAAGTTCAAATATTACAATGTATAGAAAAATATATAAGGAAATTATTGACTACTTGATCAAATAAATTTTTATTAAGATAACCAAAAACAGTCACATAAAGGCCACAGGTAAATAGATTTCCAACAACAATAACATTCTTGAAATATCAAAAAATTACCAGTGTAAGGCAGTGTTAAGTAATTTATTTGAAGATAGTACAACAAATTTTACATTTAAGGCGATGTAATCCCCCTCCCACCGATTACGGACCTTTGCAGGAACCCGTTGTTCTCATTCAATTGTAGATTTGAAGAAAAAATATCTTTAACATGTTATAGTTCTTTACTGAATCTATAGCGTATGAAAGACATTTTTTTTTAATTTAAACTAAATTTAAAAAACGGATCCCTACAACCATAGGCACGTAGCAGGTGCGCGTAGCATTACTTTTAAATGTTTATTTAAGATTCCTATTTCTATTTCATCACATCAAATTGCTACTTTCAGAGTGATATTCATTCAGAATGCTCCAGAAAAAGTGGTGCTTCCACCTTCACCAACAGACTCACTTCGTGAAGTGACAGTGCCCTTGAAGGATCCAACTGCCTCGATGCCCGAGCTGAATCGTAGCCTTTTATCTCGATCCGTCGAACCACCCTGCGCCTCTGAAACTGTCAAGCCGGACTCTGCTTCGATTTCGCAGAGACACGACGCCCAGCTCAAGCTTTACGTATTCGACAAACTTTCCTCCTCGGAAGACAATTTGTAATATAAGTGAAAAAGGGGAAAGAAAATCGCACGTTGACGAATAATTAAAATAGTTGAGAGAGATGTATGATGAAATTTGACTACTATAATGAACAAATCCATCCCTGGACGAAAACAATATTTTCTTTGAAACTGAATCCTTGAGTGCTCTGATTTCGATAGCAGCGTGCGGAGATGGACTATTGAGCGGAGATTCTTTCTTCGAATAATCAAAGAGTGGAAATTCAAAGACTATTCTTTACACGAAAAACATTCAGTGACATTGATATATTTTCTTAATTTAAAAAACTGTTAGAATTAATAGATACTGAAGCATTGGAAATTTCGTAGAATCTCAATTTATAATATTTTTTTCGTGAAAAATCATTCTCTTAGAGTTCTTCATCTGCTTTGGATTTCCCCTTTTTAATTATTGTACATACATAATTGTATCTGTGATGTTATTAAATAAACTTTACCATATTTAAAATGACATAAAAATATGTATTTAAATATATATTGGAAATAAGAAATTCTTCCTTGCTGTAACGTTTTAATACAAAATACAAACTTATTACTGTACAATCAATTTTTTGAACGTAAAATGAAAAGAAAATATTTAGGCAAGAAAGTAATGAATTAAAAAAAATTTTTTTATGACATGAATTAGTAACTCATCGGTTAAATTTAAGAAAGTTTACAATAGAATATAGGAAATAACTCAACGTAACTTTGACAAGGAAAATCGAAAAGAAAAATTGATAAAATTATTCTAAAATTGATGTATTTTGTATTTTTTTGTATGCTTAAAGATACATGTGATTTATACAATGCATTGGATTTTATGCTAAGAAATACAGACATTACTGAAGCTAAAAATTTTTAATATTTTTTATTTTCTTAGACATGTTATATACCGATAAATGTAATTTATGCTTAATAAACTTGAGTCTGATAAAGATTTATGTATAAGAAAGAACTGAATTTTATTTAAGCTCTTTTATGCAAAGGTTTTATTTAATTTCGGCGTGTACTTATTTACTTAGATAATCATACATCTTGTATTTGTTTTAAAATAGTATTTTTTATCGTATTAATTTCTTGTTATAATACTTTTAGAATCCACCAATTTTTCTCCAAGATTATTTTTCTTAGATAGTTTTTATTGTAAATTTTAAAAAGATACTTCCTGTCTATAAAAAGACTTATATTTTAATTAATTATGAATCGAAATTTATTCTTCATTCTGTATTATAACGGCGTAGCTATTTACTGAAAAAAAATAAAGTAATTAATTAATCTAATAACATTAAGTTGTTTAATTACTAGTACACCAGAATGTCTCAGTTTTATAACAATAATGTATAATGTAATAATACCAACTAAGACTTATCGTTTTTAAATACATAAACATATTTTGCGAATTCTTTTTATTTCATTAATTTTTAAAATCGATAACGACCAAACAGCACGACCAAACAGGAGAACCTTATGTTAAATGTAAAAAATTTTTATGATGAATGTCATTCAATTTCCCAATGTCGTTAACAGCAATAATTTCAAATAAAATGTATTAATTGTAAGAGATTTTTTTTTCAGGCCTCTAGTCTATTATATATTTAAGGTGATCATATAGGTATAATATATATAGGTCTCTAATATAAAATATTCTAATGGAGTTTTATATCATATTGCATAAGCATTTAGTAGGTACAAGTAGGTATCGTCAACTTAAAAACTGATATCAACAAATTCATTTTTTTTTTTTTTTTTTTTCATCAATTTCCAACTTTAATTTGGAAAAGCTCATTTTCATCTTTGTAAAATTTCATTAGGATGTATATCGCAAGCGAAATAAAAACATATTTTAAATATAATCAAAATGAAAATGAGCCTTTGCAAATGAAAATTGGAGCGAACTAGAAAAATGAAACGTTCTTTTAAGTGAGCGATACTAGGTTCTCCGTACCCTGTCATAAATTTTAGACGTTAATAACAGTTAATAACTATTACAAATTATCTAAAACTGTTTGAAATTGTTTAAAACTGTTTATAAATGTTACAAAATGTAGGATTTTGGACACATTTTTCTAATTATAATACTTTGTAACAGTTTTAAACATTTTCTAGTAGTTTTAAACAGTTTAAAACACTTTCAAATAATTTTAAATTTGATATATTTCAGGAAAATTTAATAATTAATAAATTATTATTATTATTATTATTATTATTAATTAATAATTATT
>JAPYZP010002132.1:0-16566 GCA_030522985.1 Torymus sinensis
ACATATATATATATATATATATATATATATATATATGTACTGGTATAGGGGGGGGGTTTTGGAGCTGGGGGATGGGAGGTCGATACGCTGAATCACGCGTGTGCGACGTGCGGACGAATTCGATGTGTTGTGGTGGACGAGGGGCGGGGAGGAGGAGATTCGTTTGTTTAAAACAATGAAAGGGGGACAACACGCGGGGATGTGTGGGTGTGTGTAGAGACACAAGGGGGCTCGATGCGAGGTTATGTGTGTCGTGACATACATTCGGGATAAGTTATAGGCGAAAACTAGTGGTGGTGGTGGATAGATCTGCTCGGACGAAGAAATTTCTACTTTTCTTTTTTTTTTTTCGCGTGCACTTTACAACAGTGCGCAGAATTGTCGGGCGGGTAAATAAGTGGCGGGATTGATCGAGAGTCGCGGGGTTTGATCGAGTGTACGGGGGGTTGTTAAGGATCATCGATCGGGGCGGGTGGAAATAAGTCTTATACTTTTCTTTTTTCTCGCTCGGGCAGTTGTCCAAGAGTGTGTGTGGGATTAATCTGGAGCGACGAAAGATGAATTAAGAGCGGCCGCGGATGCGCGGGTGGATCGAGAGCGTCTTACTTGGGCCGTGGATTTTGTTAAAGAAAATGCGGAGATAACTGTAACGCGAAGGGTTGTAGACTCGTGGATATTTAGAAATATCGTGTGGCCGTAAGCGCCGAAAGGCATATTTTTTTTTTAATCGAAAATTGTTATAAGAGTTCGCTGAAACTCGCGCGCCAACGCAGAAGTTATTTTTCGTTTGTACAATCGCTCCTCGGAAACTTTTTCCGTTTGAACGGATAATAACGGGGAACGTATTTGCTATTTCTTTATCGGGATGAAAACAGGTAAACGACGATAAAACAGATTTCCATTATTTTCAATCCTCGCGAAAAACTTAATTAATTTTATAAATATCGATTTTATCAATGAGAATTTGTGGGAATGTTCTAGGATTTGTTATTTTTGAAATCGAAGCAAAACAATGAAGCATAATGGAGTAACTATTAAACTATAGGCGACTTGCGGATCGCGGTATTCGGTTAAAACTTTGAGGGATGTTTTCTCATAACCAGTTTTCAGAAGCGAACGACATCCATTCTTTACCTGGCTCGATTTTTCAAAGTTATCGGGCTATTTGCGTTTTGGTTTTAGGTTTTCGGAAGTTTTATTTAATTCTACGTTAAATTGTTGGCTAAATTAAAGTTGATTAATTGTGTTACGGATGGATATCCGTAAGAATATATGCAGGATAAGAAGAGGCAAGGAGCACAATTACAATATGACGACGATTATCGTGGCTAAGTTGGTGATTCAAGCCTGGGGGGTCCGTCACTTTTTATTATTAAAAGTTGCGATAGCTCACTCGTAACAATTGCAAAAGAAATTTTTGTTTAAATTATTATAAAATGATACTTAAGTTCTTCTAATGCGTTTTTAATGAGATGTTTATTGTGACCACAAAAATAATGTAATAGGTTCACTAAAGTTAAAGTTGAATTCACAAAATTGTCTTAGAAACATTATTAATCAAAGTTTTAGATATTGTTCTTGCTATGAATTCTATTGAAATTGTTATATCTGCAGTATATATTCTTCATTATTTTTACCAGCTGATTGGAAATAATTGATTCCATGTTCCAGATGTAACTAACATAAAAAGTTNNNNTTCCTTAATATTGTACAATGTACAACTAACATAAAAAACAAAGTATCAAATTTTTACTTCTATTATTACGAAAATTCAGATGAAATTTCGTTCATATAATCCATAACCGTTTGATGTTTACCTTTTAAATCAATAAGAAACATCATAAGCAATTATACACGTGTCAACTGTTCAATGTTTATATTTAAAACGGATAAAAAACGCGAAACGCAATTATATAAACTTTTTTATATATAACAGTTTATCTTCCATGGATTCATCTCGTAGCAATGAAATAAATGAGAAATAAATAAATCGATAAAAAATATAGCGAGCTACTGGGTAAAGTAAAAAGAAGGTTTGACAATTTTTTTTGCCTCTTCTATAGATAGAATTCAACTTTATATTGGATTGATAATTAAGTTTATACTAAGAACGAACATTTCCGCAAAATTTGATTAACGTATTTAAAATGGCTTACGAAGCACGGTCGAGATGCTATATAGCGCTTGCACTTATAATCATAAAATAAATTTATTTCGTCTCCGCAGTGCTTTTTATCGAAATTTATTACTTATGAAAAATTCATAGAAATATATGTTTACGTAATATAACCATCGAATAAAAATAAATATTTTAGAAAATATATAACTTACATTCTTCCGGGAGGATAAATAAACCAATGGAATAGCTATAGCTTCATATATATATATATATATATATATGTATTCATAAAATTGGATTAAATAAGCTTAAATAAAAGAAGTTTAATATATACCGTTACGATATATACGTATCCATGCTGTTACGCACATCCTGACGAATTTATTTGACTTTTTTTTCAGTACAAATTACCACATTGTATTTGAAAAATTCTCATTTTACTAAATGCCGTTGATTGAATAATCATAGGACTTTCAAACTTTTATGCAATAAGTCGCTATTAATAAGTCTTTCAGCCGTTTCTGATGAAAAGTAAACCCCTCGATGAAGTGTTTGCTTTGCCATTGCGTAACTACTTATTCAATTAATTTGCTGTCTCGATTAAGGGACTGTCGAAACACATATATGAAATTACGTACCAACATTCGTGTATTTCTCGTTACGATTAGCTATTTTTCCAGTGTTACTAATTATTTTAATCATTCATTTTTCTTTAAGTCTTTCTACAAAGTAATTTATAAACATAGTACAGGATTTTGATCATTTTTAACTTAAAACAAAATTTGAATAACGAAGAAGCTGATTTGGAAATCTGTTATTGCATCCAATGTTTCCTTAATCTCATATACGTTCATGTTTATCAATTATTTCTTCCATTTTAGAGATGAATTTATGTATGGGACATCATTTCGAGATCTAGGAATTCTTTTGTCATTGTGGAAAATACCACCTTGCAAAGCTACGAACATTACTTAGAAACTTATATCAAAATTGTTGTCATATTAAACGCTCGTACCTAGAAAAGGTTATCACATGGCCTCGCCCATCTCAGAGGTTCTCAACTATGCATGATTCTTCCTGTTAGATGATCTTTATAATCATCTCAAGCAATTCGATTACTTTCCGCATTTAAAGCAATTGTAAAATGATAATTTCTTCTTAGATTTAATAACGGTATAGCTTGAGAACGCTACCTAGAATTCCTAGCGCCCTTTACATTATTTGAGGTTATGTATACATTGCTGTTTTGAAATTTCCCTATAACCAACCATTTTATCATGCTTCGATCAGTGTTTGTTATTAATAGATTTATCAAGTATTATCGTAAAAATATTGATTTTCGTCAAACACGTTGGGTTAATCAATTGTCACAAATAATAAATAAACTTCTTATACACTGAACAGAATAATAGAATGTATCATTAACCTTATTTTTCCAATTAAATGTTTCAGGATGCCTCGATGAGCTTCCCTTCGTCACTGCATCATCAGGCAGAACCTTTGTAAAAGGGCATTTCACTAAAGCTCCAACCATTTCGTCGACCGAGTACGAAAGATGTCGCAGATAATAGTCGACTTGGATACAAATCACGTACCGGTAAAAACGGCGATTTGCACGGCTATTGCGAGGTCAATATGCGTACCCAAGGCAAAAGCAAGAGTCAAGTTGTGAGTTAGAAGAATTGTGTAATATACATATATTAATTAAATGAAGTCGTCGCTTTAGATATTTATTATTGAATCGTTGAGACAAAGCTAAATCGGAAGCAACAACGATGCAGCAGAACAAACAGAATCCTATAGGGTCCACCAATCAAGATAGTTATCAGTATGTTGGACCTTATAGGTTAGAAAAGACCTTAGGCAAAGGTCAAACTGGTGAGTTTCCTAGTGACTTTTTTCTTTATTACTGTTACTTTGCAATATGTAAATAATGCTTTCTCTGGAATGCTAAATAAACGTCAAATAGTCAAATTCAGTTAAAATTGATTTTAAATCCACAAGACATTTCTGATGGAAATTATCATTGATATTGTCAACAAGGGTCGAAGTTACCAACAAAGAATATTGACTCATGACTTTGTTTTTCTCTTCAATTTATAATCAGCCAACTACCACTCAAGTGCACTGCCCTAGTTCTTGATTGCAGCCATTATGCGCGTCTCGAATTATTTGTTTCCACAAATCGTTATTTTCTTGATGTATTATAAAGAACTCTTTGAAAAGAGAAAATAATAATGATTTTTTTAAAAATTTTCTGTAAAGTGCAAATATAATGAAAAATTTCATTAAAATGTTTTTTTTTATGTTCAAACATGTTTATTTAATGGCTAATGTTGGCCATATAATACATCCTAGAAAATGATATATGTCATCCATTCCTAAAGAATATATCAGAAAAGACGAATAAACTGCGGTAAAATTTGAAATATTCTTTTGATTTAGTGTTATGGGTATAGCTAACACAAAAGCTATAAAACCACATGAAAAATCGTTGATATAGTGTTTCACAAAAAAATGCTACTTTTCTTCTATGAGAAATCAATATTCTAAAAATGCAATGGAATAGAAACAAATTAAAACACGTATATTAATTTTTCCTTTAATGACTAATATAACAAAACGTAACATTTTTTTAGGTTTAGTCAAATTGGGCGTCCATTGTGTTTCGGGCAAAAAAGTTGCCATTAAAATTATTAATCGTGAAAAATTATCAGAATCTGTATTAATAAAAGTAGAAAGAGAAATCGCTATCATGAAGCTTATAGACCATCCTCATGTTCTAGGCCTATCGGATGTATATGAAAATAAAAAATATTTGTAAGTTAAATATTAAAGCAATATTCAATGTTATCTTTAATACCTTTTGAAACGTTGCTATTGAGATTTGGTATCAATTTACCATTTAATACGTCCAACCATAATTATTGTCCACTGAATAAATATTTGTTATTTCATCGTGATCAAAACAAATTGATTCTTAAAGTATCGTTTTCTATAACCGTGCCTTTTTGTAGACTTTAATAAAATTTGTTTTCTTTGGTAAAGAATATAAATGTAAAAAGTCAATTCAAAATCTTGTCTTCGTATAAAATCTTAATAGCTCAGCGTTATCGGAATTGAAGACGCAATAAATTATATCATATCCGTAATTTTTTTTTAACACTATTAATCTATCAACCTATGTTATTCTTTTTTTAGGTACCTGGTCCTAGAACATGTTTCAGGTGGTGAATTATTTGATTATTTAGTGAAGAAAGGAAGACTAACACCCAAAGAAGCACGGCGATTTTTTCGACAAATTATTTCTGCGCTAGATTTTTGCCATAGTCACAGCATATGGTAAAGAAAATTCTCAATCCACTTATATCGCTTCTGCATAATTCGACAATGAAAATTTACAAAATTAACCCCCACTTTTCGCAATTTTTCAGCCATCGCGACCTAAAACCCGAAAATTTATTACTCGACGAAAAGAATAATATTAAAATTGCCGATTTCGGAATGGCTTCCCTGCAGCCGGCGGGTTCCATGTTGGAAACGAGTTGTGGCTCGCCACATTATGCCTGTCCTGAAGTAATAAGGGTGCGTACTTTGCATTATTATGCCTTCATCTTACTTACGACAATTTATTCTGGAAATTTGAATATCTTGGCGTTCGCTTTTCTAAACATAAATTCGCGTTCGGAGCGATCTTTAAAAAGGAAATTTATTTACTAAATTTTAACACAAATATATTGCTGCTTAAATCATTTCTAATGGTTCAATGATAAAATAAAGGACAAAAATATATTTTTACATTCAGTTTTGCATATCCCAGTATATAGTAAAATTTCCTAGTTTATTTTGGTTTTCAATTATTTGAACTTTTGCGAATTTCATAATATAAGCAAGGAGATAAGGAGGAAATTGTTTCATACAAAGAGGTTAGAAGCGACTTATTTTTCCCGAATACATATTCCTAACTAAACTCAACTCTTCGCATACATACTTTGTTTTTTATGTATATTATATCGATTGTAATGCACTTACAGGGTGAGAAGTACGATGGCAGAAAAGCAGACGTATGGTCATGCGGAGTCATTCTGTATGCGCTTCTTGTTGGGGCTTTACCTTTCGACGACGATAATTTAAGGCAGTTACTTGAGAAGGTTAAGCGCGGAGTATTTCACATACCACATTTTGTTCCTCCAGATTGCCAAAATCTCTTAAGAGGTATGATAGAGGTTATTCCAGACAAAAGACTAACGGTAAGTTTATTTACAAGTGTTTACTTTGTTTTATATCGTCGCGGTTTTTTGTCATTTGTTTATTATCACACATAAAAGGATGTTATATATAGGCTTACACTATATACTACCGAGTTAAAGTATACAGAAGACAATTGGTTTTTATTAAGTATTAAAACTCGAATTGAATTTTTGGATTTAAGACATTGATAATCACAGAGAAGTTTCCTATGCTGCAATAAAATTAGCTTTTAGGCAATGCTCAAGTTTATTTCATTGTTTTTAAAGGGATTTTACATAAATTTCAAGATTATATTTTCCGAAATTCAACTAAATCGATGTATTGATCGTGAAAAACTTTAGAAAATCAGTTCATATAAGCCTCTGGTATCCCATTTGATGACTTATAATAAATATTTCTTAAAAGCACACTTAAATAGCAATAAATTAATGTATTTATAAAAAGCCATTATAAAAAATTCAGCTACCACAATACTAGCTAATAATTTCTCTCGTGACGACTCTTATAGTTAACTGCAAATTAGGTGCTTGGTGGTATTGATTGCTTAATGGAAATAACTACTCTGGAAAATCTATTCTAGCTTCGTCCTTCAACTTTCATTTACAAAAAAATACATTTTTTTTCATCTACAATATTAACCATTTAATCTTTCCCAGAATATACAACCTGCTCTGTCATCTTTTAGAATTACCATGTTAATTAATCGTAACGTTTGCTTTACATTACAGTTAGCTGAAATAAACCGGCATGTATGGGTAACAGCAGCCGGTAAAGGGGAGCTGGAATTGGAAATGTCGATGATGGATGTAGTACAAACTCACGTTATTCCGTCCGAAGATGCTATTGACCCTGATGTCTTACAAGCCATAGCGAGTCTGGGTTGTTTCAAAGAGCGGGATAAACTCATTAAGGAATTACTCAGTCCAAAGTAAGCGAGCTTGATATATCTAAATTCGTTGCACAAGGTGTGGCGCGAGATTAAGTAGCGCACCCGAAATTTCATTCGCGAGAACAAAGAAAAGCGTATGCGAGCTTAGGAGTCGCGAAGGTCGAGGTCAAGGTCAAACTTATTGAAAGCATCGTCAGCTGATGATGTGCTGGTGGCTTTGTCGTTTTCGAATTCTTTTCGGGCACTAGTTTTTTCGCCATACCACGTAGTACACTTAAAAGATAATCTAAATAATTCATAAATAATTGATGCTGAACAAATACTATTTCTTCATGTGAAATGTATTCCTTTTTCAGCCATAATACAGAAAAGGTTATATACTTCCTGCTCCTCGAAAGAAAACGAAAGAGACCAGCTTGTGAAGATGAACTAGAAATAGTGCGGTACTGCCTGCGTGGCACAAATAGTCAACAAGAGGATCCGCCGAAGAAGCGCATCGATACTTGTCGAATTAATGGTAATAGCAATTTGAATTTAGGACAAATTAGTCAAGGATCGCCATTAACACCAAGGAGACAATCCAGGTGAGAATTGTATTCTATTGATTCAACACAATCTCTACTATAGCTGATATCAATGAAGTGATTGTTGAAGTTCTTCACGAAGTTTATGAGAAACGATTTAAATAGAATTTGAAGACTTTATCTTGGAGTTTTGGCTCTATTAAAATAAAAATGTAGTCGTAAAGCATTTAGTATTTTCTTAAACTCATGACTAATCAAGTGATTTCCGAATAAGTTGGTAGAAATCAATTTTTGAGGTTAACGAATTCACACGCATATTTAAATATAAATCCAAATCGTCAGAATCAATTTATTCAAAATAGAATCAAATAAATAAAGACAAAAAAATGTCTCATTTATGAATCGAATTAGTACACCGATACTCGTGAAGATGAACTTAAACATAACCTCTATCTTACCGAACAACTGTCACTACGCGTAATTTCAAACAAAGTTTGCGCTTTCCGCACAGCCTACGGCAGCATTCCAAGCGCTCGTCGCCGAGCTCGAACATCCACGTGACGTCGAACCCGGTCACGTCGTCAGCCAACTCGTCGCCCCTGTACAACGCCAGCAACACGACGAGCGCCCCACACAAGGTCGTGTCGTCGGTGCAGGCGAGCCACGTGAGCAGCCCTAGGCGGCTGTCCGCGGGTACGCCAACCGGTAACGACTGCACGAACCAGTCGCCGCTGACGGCACCGTCGCCACTCACGAACATCGGCATCGAGATCAGCGACGTGCAGCCAGGTGAGCATGGTGATGATTCAGTGGTTTTAGGAGAAAATCTAATTGTTCCTAAAAGAAAGGTTGACTGTGTTGTAGTTAGATTGATTTATACTAGTTAAGAGATAAAGCAAGTAGTGAAGTACTGAGATATATCAATTACTTTTAAATAAGCTAAAATTACTTTTACCAAATTATTGCTGCTGATTCTAATCTTTTCTTATCTCACTGAATATTATCTGTACTTTAAGTATTGGCTACAATTTATAAAATTTAACTTAAGCAGAATGTCTTCGTATTGGATATTTAAACTTCAAATTTTCGTGGTCATATCTTGCTGAATTTTGCCAAACTTTGTTTAAATAACATAAGATAGACACCTTATTAGAAATTGTACGAAGATAAACCATTTATTTAGATAACTTTTAAATTCTTAAAAGGCATGATTACAACCAAGCAAACCTTACTATATTTCAATAATCTCAAAAACTTTAAATTACAAAAAGTAGTAAACTACCAGTAATAAATTAACATTTGTTTAATTTAGTGCTGAACGTGGCAGAAACGCCTCCTGGATCTCCACACACTGCTACTAGTTCCGGGGTGCACCACTGGAGGTCTAGATTAAATACTATTAAAAATTCATTCCTAGGCAGTCCTCGCTTTCATCGTCGTAAACTGGTAACAAGTGATGATGTGAGATATAATGTTTCCATCCATCAATTGAATTAATATCCCTCAATTTATTTAATATGTTTTACGATGCGCAGGTTCAGTTAACTCCAGAATCCTCTCCTGAATTTACGAAAAAGTCGTGGTTCGGGAATCTTATGACGACGGAGAAAGACGAAACATTTACAGTATTAGTAAAAGGGAAACCTTTAGCAACGCTTAAAGCTGACTTAATTCATGCGTTTTTATCGGTATGTAATGCTCGATATTATTATAAAATTCAAAAGCTTCCTTGAATAATAAAGTTGTTGTAACCAAGATCAAATATACAATTGGTTTTCAGATTTCTGAGCTATCTCACAGTGTGAGTTCACCTATGTCATTTAGAGTTGAATATAAGAGAACCAGTACTGGGCCAGTAATGTTCCAAAGACAAGTTCGGTTCCAAGTAGATCTGAGTGAAATATCAAAACAATCATCCGAACCTCTTTTTGCAATAACTTTTACCCTTCTAAATGGTAAGACTTATCCTATTGCATAACACCCTTTTTCTATTTTTCTAACAATTACATTAACGTACCTTTTGAAAGCGCTAACGATACGTTACCAATGTTTCAACATTGCCAACTTTCTGGTTTGACTGCGAATATAAAGTTAATGTATATATAAAGCAAATGAAGAAAAAATATATATTTGAATGGTAGAACTTTATCATTTTTAAGAATATTTAAAGTAAATAATTTAAGAAAGGAATTAATGATATGTAAAAAACAGAACGATTAACAATGCACGGATGTAGTTCCATTCTGACGTGGTTTTTGCACCATGTTTTGAAATGTAATATCACGAGATTCATTTTTCATTGAATTTTCATTCTTCAAAATTGATTAGTTTTACTAAATCATTGGATCACTACCATACCATCTATCCGCGCACTTTAAAAATCCATCACACTTTAATCCCGACATGTAGAATAAAAGGACTACACATATATAATTATCTAATATTCAACCTTGTTTAATCAGGAAACATACGACGGTTCAGAAGGATCTGCGAACACATTCAGTCCCAGGTGTGCGGCAAGAGCACCATGCTGCACCTCGGTGCTAATCCCTGCAAAGGATCGACTGCGAGTCCACGAACGTCGAGGAAGCATTCGCTGGAGATGAGCGAGAGCTCTAGCTGTGGCAGCGACACGAGTGATCGAATATTTGTCGCTTCGCAATCAATCACGCGACAGGTACATTTATTTTTCCATAGCGTACAAAGTTTATTGTTCTTTTGTTTTTTAAAGGGGAAGGTGGGCGATGTTTCTATGATTCACTGTAAAATTGACGTCAACTTGCAGATTTCGTGAACACTTTCTTTGATATTCATAATTCAAAAATTCTTTTACAGTTTTTTACATTTCACATTTATTAATATTTTCTTACAGTTTTTTAATACATATTAATTTTTGATTATAGTGTCTTTACACTTTTTTACATTTATTATTATTATTATAACACTTTCTTATGCCTTTTTTAGACTTTCTTACATTTTTATACGGTTTTTTAACACATCCTTGCAGTTTTTGTATACTTTCTTACAGTTGCTTATATTTTTATAACATTTTAATATGTTTCTTAGCCCTTTTTTACAGGCTTTAACCCTATTGTATACTTTTTAACATTTTTTTACACTTTTTTACATTTTCTTACATTTTTATTCCAAACCTGAATTTTTATGAAATGTACAAAAGTGTACGAAAATGTTAAGAAAGTGTAAATAAGTGTAAAAAGATGTAAAATATGTCCGCAATTCAGTATTAAACTACATTTTTATTACACTTTCTTATACTTTTTTACACTTGTCTACACTACTAAACCATTTGCTACATTTTCGATTTTTGCTAGGGAACATACCATCTACTAAATTCTCTAGCTTTATAAATATGAATATATGAATATATAAATATCTTTGTACGAAAACGTACCGAAACGTATCGAAACGTAAGAAAATCTACCGCCCAAATAGTACATTTCGTTCTGGGAACGTTCAATGAACGTTTTTGTAGGTACGTAAGAACGTGCCGGCCAAGAGTTCTTAGAACGTTCCGGCGACGTTACAGAAACGTTAAAATGTCCGCGATTTGGTTGATGCATAACGTTCCTGTAACTTTCCTGAAACGAAATAATGGTTCGACGAGCAAATGACAAATGATATCGCCACGTTGTGTGAACGGTATTCGAACGTTGATTAAGTAACGTTGTTTTTAGAACGTTTTGTGACGAACTCTATTAGTTTTTCGGTACTTTTTTGGATGCTCTACGAATGTCGGAGCAACGTGCTCGCAACGTACCTGCAACATTGGATTCAATAAAAACATTCTAGGAAAGTCAATACGACGTTAAAGAAATATTTTAAAATATTTTTGGTACATTTTTCCACGTAAAGGAAACGTTGCAACGACGAACGCCATACAGTTACCGATGGTGACAACGGAAACGTTGTAGGAACGTCAAAAGAACGATGTCACCATCGGTAACTGTATGGCGTTCGTCGTTGCAACGTTTCCTTCACGTGAAAAATGTACCAAAAATATTTTAAAATATTCTAGAATGTTTTTATTGAATCCAATGTTACAGGTACGTTACGAGCACGTTGCTCCGACGTTCGCAGAGCAACCAAAAAAGTACCGAAAAACTAATTGAGTTTGTCACAAAACGTTCTTAGAACGTTCTAAAAACAACGTTACTTATTCAACGTTCTAATATCGTTCACACAACGTTCCACTAAGGAGGCTGTACCTTCTTGTACCCTGACGTACATTTCCGTACGATTCGGTACGTTTCAGTATGTTTTCGTACAAAATGTCCCAAAACTTACGGAAACGTACCGAATCGTACTGGAAATTACAGTAGTGTTCTAAAATGTAACATAGACGTATGATTATTATTTCCATTCGGGTAGCAAAAAGAAATGAAGCGCGCATGATCTTACTAGTCTGAGAGAAAACAAAAAAGAAAATTGTTTGATTTATCGGGGTCTATTGAAATATCAGCTTTTATAAGAAACTGTAGAAAACCTAATTCTTAATTTTTTATACTGTTGATTACAATGCGTAAACAGAGTGTTTTATTTGATGCATAGCTGCCAATAATAACTTTGCAGAAAAATACCGGAAACTAACTGATAGTGACTTAGGACTTTTGTTCTCTATAGCTTTTATCTCATGTCATTTTTCACGATAGATCTCTCCATAGTAAAAATGGACAATGTATTAAAATAGCATGCTTAATATATAATGAGTGATCAGATGTTTTGATAAATTTTTAATATTTTTTCTACTCTTTTCTAATATTTGGAACTTGAACTCCGATAGTTCACACCTGCCTTACCTTTTCTAGATAAACTCAGATCTCGAAGCTGAGCACACCATGCTGGAAATACAGACCGCAGTTCAGGATAACGAGAACAAGCACGAGAGCATCAAGCAAAACACCTCCTCGACATCGACGCTCAATAGTAACGATATAAATAATAGCGACGCAACTACTAACGAATGCCAAAACACAGTGGATGACAAGTTTATAAAAACCAAAAGTGGCAACAATATAGCGTGATACTACCAAAAATTTTTGTTTAAGTTTTCTTAAAATTTTAAAACCAAAGAAAAAAAAAATCGTGACAAAAAAATTGTTCATTTTACGTTTTTGATTATGCAAGTTGGCGAAAGTTGCACCTTGTTACTTTCAAGTTTTTATAATTTTAATAGTTAATTTTGCCGACAATGTTTCGACGATAAAAACAGCAACAGCAACAACAGCAGCAACAGCGCGACACGTACTCTCGCGGACCTGCGTGTGTGCGCGTGTGTGTGGTGTATGCGTGTGTGTGTGTACGCGCGCGCTTATACTTCATGGGTCTTATAATACACAATGAAGTTATACGGCAAGGCTGCTCGCGACGCGCACGAGTTTAGTATGGGGACATCGTTGTGCCGAAGCCTCGCGCGACGCGAATGGGATATATTGTAATATGTATACACCGGCAGGCCGAGGCACGACTCCGTATTCGACGTCATCTTCCTAAATATCTTCTGTACAGGAATCTATTCTATCTGATTTTCGTAATTTTTTAAGAAATGTCGGAACCAAATGAGAGAAAGAGAGAGAGAAAGAAAGATAACGAAAGACAGAGAGATAACTCGGAGAGGGTCTTTCGCGAGACAGACCGCACGCGCGCTGCATGTCCCTATGCTCATGGATGTCCGTGTTTTTATATGTATTTTCTTAAAACACACACACACACGTTGAATTCTCGAACTAAAAAATAAAAAAAAAAAAAAGAAAAATCGCTTAGGGAAAAGAATAAATAAACAAAAGTGAGTACATGCTTCAATGTTTATCGACAAAACGCAAAAAAAAATATTCATTCAATGAGTATTTTAAAGAGACCGTGAGTAAACTTTAGCAATCTTCTTTTTAAGGATAATATAGCCTTAATAAATCATGAAAATGTATTTTTTTTAATGCATGTTCCAATACGATATTGTATCGAGAATGTTACAAAAACATTTTTATTCAAATAATGATTGAAATAAAGTGTTATTAGCTATTTCGATTTACCTAATATTTGCAGTTGTAATTGATTATTTATTTATTTATTTATTTTATATTTTATTTATTTTTTTTTAATCAGCATTTGAAAGCAATCGTACTTAAAATCCTCTGTACAGGGAGTATACAAATAAAATCAATAATGGCATGCATTATGGGTATACTTAACTCTAATAATAAAAATAAATCGTAAATCCTTTATGGAGAGTTGATGGAGGTTATTGTAGGTAGAAATTGTCAAAAAGACTGCTATTTAGTCTATTATGAAAATGCAATTTCAGAAAATTAAAACATTGAGAAAGTCTCATTAAGTAATTTTAAGTATATATTTTAAATATTATAATTAAGATGTACAAAAGTTATTAAATGTCATGTTTGTGTTTCAAGTTATTATCATAATTTATCCAAAAAATGTTATAAATACAAAATTTTTTGCAAAACTAGCTAATGCAAAAACTAACCAATTTTTTTATTTTAAGAGTTATGAAAATAAAATCAAAGCTTTTGCACATTATTTTTTGTAGTTTTATTTATGTAGAAAAAATTGTTTTACTATAAGTACTTTCCCTGACGCAATTGGCATTATTTATGATTTCGTTCTTCTACCTAAATTATTATTATTCAAAAATTATGTTTAATACGAAAACTTAATGTGATATGAAAATATAATTTAAGGTCATTCAAGGTCATTCAAATATAAGCTTTGATGCAAAGCCCGCAGGAAGGCGAACTATGTAAGAATTTCAAAATAATTTTCTCCACATTAAAAACTGCGCGTTATGATAATCAATTTCGTTGAAATAATTATGAGAAGAGTAAATATTATTTGAACTAGAACAAATAATAGGTATATCGCTTTGCATTTACGAAATTAAAATTCATCCTGAAATAATATGCATTTTAACAAAAATTTTTTAATGTTCTAATAAATTAAATTTTTGTTGAAACCTAACAAAAACATCGATTTGCAAGAATAAAAATTTTTATTAATTATCTACATTGGGAGGTAATGATTTTCGAATAATCTGCAAAATATCAAAACTGCTAAACTTTTAATTATTAAGAAAATTCTCGTTACCTGCCCTAGCAAAAATTAAAAAATGTAAATAAATGTAGATAAATGTAAAAAAAATGTAAAAAACGTGTAGAAAAATGTAAAAAAAGTGTAAAAAGCTACTGAATTTCATACGTTTTTTACATTTTTTTACCCTTTTCAATTCTTTATTTACAATTTTTTATATTTTTTTTTACTATCTTACAGTTTTTTAAATTTTTTGTTACAATTTCTTTGATACCCATAATTCAAAAATATTTTTACGATTTTTTACACTTCTTTACATTTATTAACATTTTTTTATAGTTTGTTTATACTTATTAACATTGGGTTATAGTGTTTTTACACTTTTTTACATTTATTAACACTTTATTATACCTTTTTTATACATTCTTACATTTTTTTTACAGTAGTTCTCTAACATATTCTTGCACTTTTTTTATACTTTCTTACAGTTGCTTATATTTCGTTTTATTTTCATATGTTTTTTTACACTTTTTTTACAGTTTTTAACACTTTTTTACACTTTCTTATTTTTTCTTACACTTTTTAACATTTTTTTACAATTTCTTACTTTTTTTTATATTTATGGGTTGTTATGGTTAATAAAAATGTTGTTAACTGTAAAAAAGTGTAAAAAAATATAAAAAAATATGTAAAAAATGTTTCAAAGTATAAATAAATATAGAAAACTGTAAATTTTTACGGATTTTTACAAATTTTATGAAATGTACGGAAGTGTACGAAAATGTAAAAAAAGTTTAATTAAGTGTAAAGATTTAAAAAATGTCCGAAATTCAGTATCAAACTACATGTCTTTTACACATTCTTACACTTCTTTACACTTTTCTGCACTTACTAAACAATTTGCTACATTTTCGATTTTTGCTAGGGTGGATATCACAACATATGATTTAAGTATTGTTACGACCCAGGTCGGGGTCTACGGGCAGAAAGGCTCTTCTGCAATGGTCGCCAAGTTGATCGTCTGGAACGTGGAACTCGTTCTTCAATAAAGTGCTGAAGCACAAGGAGTCGCGGGAACTTTGAAATAAAACTCGAACTCGAGAGAATTAACTTTAACTTGACGTTTATTAATTAACTGCTTCGTGAATTTGACACAAATAGACTTTAAGATTTATGCGATACAATTATAAAAGGCGAAAAATAACTGTAACGTCGGCGACTGACCCTAATGACGTGGTCAGGGCGCGTGCACTAGTGCAACTGAGCTACGCAGCTTTTCATGTGCTAGGTAGCGACTGACTCGATGCTGACGATGAGGCCCAATTTATATTCTGGATCGTAGGTGGAGCTTTAGGCCAGTAGTGGGGGATAGTATGATGTGGAGGCTGTGGGGCTCCAAGTTGCCTCAGCGGTCTCTCCCACTCCAAAGTCTGGGGCGTGGTGATGGTGGGGCCTCCTGGCCGAAATATAGAGTGGGCCCCTGGCCGAAAAATAGAGTCGAGCGTCCCAAGTAGTGGGTGATGGGCCGCCCTCTTCAATGGCGTGGGACGTTGCTGGCCCTCTGATTGGGGGTCCGATGTCCCTTGGCCGTTAAACGGTTGCACTCCATTGCGCAATAATTCGAAGAGTTGTTTGTCCGGTGGCGCTCTCCAAGAAATATTTATTCCAAAATAATTCCTCTGAATTGTTTTTTCCAGCCTTGCGGTAAACAATTCCCAGACTTG
>JAPYZP010002133.1:0-15957 GCA_030522985.1 Torymus sinensis
ATTCATAGCTGTTCGTCAATATTATGTATTAAAAATTCAAACTGACTTATTATTTTCAATCGAATCGCTATATAATAAAATTTTAATGTCAACAATAGAAAGTTCAACGAATTGCGGGTTTTATTTTTATTCTTTATGCGAAGCAGTCGGTTATTATTATTTCCGTTTTGTACGTATAATAATAGCTAGACTCGTTTTCTCCGCTATTGTAAGTACTTGCAGTGTATAAAAATAAGACATTAATATCGTTACGTGACAGCTCAATAGTCTCGAGAAGACCGTTGCATTATGCACATCTCATTTCCTGGATAATTACTAAAAAATGTATACTCGCACGTGTACATATAGAAGCAATTTACCACAGCACGCAGTAAAATATATATATAAACGCTATGCTAACACAAAATCCCAATCAAACAAACGGCACTCTCATAATTACTAACTAAATCCACCATCACACACCCTTACATAAGAATAATAAAGCAAGTTCTATATCACAGACAACTAAAAGTAACAATCCTGTTAGTCTTCTATATCCACTATTGCAAATGCAAAGCATTCGTCGTCTCTAATTGTTGGTTAATTGCCGGGCATAACTATGCATAATCATGCGATATATATAAGTATATCAAGAAAAATATAAGGAGAGAGAGAAAGAAAAAACACACAGCGATGTCCGCTGCGCCTTACCCTAACGAGCCGCCGCATGTCGTCGAACGAGTCCTCGGAACCGAGGCTGCCTCCCTGTCGAATTCACAACATCATTTTCAACATCCTTCGCAAAGGACTATATATATCACACTACTACTACATGCTATATTTCACGCGCGAACTACATAAAAGATACTATCGGAAACTATACTGCGCAGAAACGTTGCACGGAGTCACGCGACTACCTTGCATTCGGCTGTCATCCGACACATGGGTACGGCACTTACGTAAGTGTTCAGAATCACGGAACGCTGCTTTAATTAACCATCGGCCTTGCGGGTGCGCGACCGAATTTTCAAATTTACCACAGACACGCGCAATTCTTAATCAACGACAACCCACTTTAGCCCCGCACCCGCACCGAGTTTACGAAAAAGACTGCCGCGAGCCGCTGGCACTACAGGGCTCGGCTCTAACGAGAATGAATGATTGAAAGGCCGCCGCCGCCGCCGCTGCGGTCCACCTGTTGCATACGCGCGCGCACGCAAGCGGAGAGCAGCTAAGCTCTCCGGTGCATATAGGTGTCTACGTATACCTATATGCGCGGGAGACTTACAAAGGCGCGAGGCTCTCTTGGTAACGGCGATCGAAGCCTGCGCGCGCGAGCAGCGAAAGTCGCTGTTATAGATATAACTGGGCCGATAGAATGCCGCGATAGCTCTATTTTCGAGTGGCTTTTTGTATAGGGAGAGAGAGGCGAGAGGACGTAATGGATGGATGTCGAAAGTGAATGTATTGTTGCGCAGATTGGAAAAGTTTATCAAATCCTACTAAGTGGATATAGAGCGTGTCCGATTAAATAATGCGATGTATTCCGTAATAGGATGAAGTAGTCGAATTTAATAGACTTTTCCTATTAGCGCGAGTGCAATGCACCGTCTTTATGATGGAATATTGGAAAACTTGAGTGCCAAGCTCGTCTTGTTTATAATACGGTACTCTCAAACCGCACGTCAAAACCGTACCGGCCGCGCCCGTAACCGACGAAATTGGAATTTCCCTCTCACGTCCGCTCTCCAATTTCACGCGCACACACTCACGAATATATCCTTTGTGCGAATCTCTCGCTCGGGACTTTTCCGCGGGCGCGCACGTACTGCACACGGGGGTACAAAGCAAGAGCCGGCGCTCGACTGAGCCAGCCAGCCAGCCGGCCGCCAGCGTCATCAGCATCCTAGAAAGGCGAGAGTAGAGCGAACACCGCGTGGGAGAGCCCCGAGCGGGTACCGTTGATCATGCCGGCCCCTTACTCTACGTACCTACACTGCGCGTGCTTCCGAGCGCGACGCCAGCGCGAACTGTCTTTTTTTTCGAGGCGGAAGAATAAGGAGCGGAGCGTAGTATATTGTTCTGGCTCGCTGAGCGACGCGTTTTTTCGTTCGCGCGCGCGGTATTGATTTGGAATGTTGGCGTAGATGCGCAGGATACTTGTACAGGGGTTTTGTGTTTTTTACGCGGGAAGAGTATGAGTAAGTATGTGAGGAAAATAACTCTATTCGCGAGACAGAGCCATCACGCGCGGAAAAGATGGACTCTCTGACGTATGTGCACTCGAGAGAGAGTTTATGAACGGCAAGGAATTTAATGGTTCCTTCTCTCCGACGCAGTAATTTTCTCTAATATTAACGTGTAGGAAAGAAGGGCGGGGGAAGTAGGGCATGTTCTCGGGATAAAATACGACGCGCAAAACATCAAATGTACATTCTTGATAAACGTTATTTAATGTTTTAATGTTTTTATAATCTCGTATACGGAAGTAATTTGGATTTTTCCGCGGGAAGTGGAAAAAGATGTAAGAAGGACACGACCCGATGGCGTAATTGTGCCACTTAAAGGAAAATTCTTTTAATTAAGAACGCGCGCGATTTCCTCTCTCAACCGCCGCGGGGCGGAGTTGGGAAAATCTTTGAAGTTTAAATTAAACCGCAGTTACGATCTATATTAAAGTAACAGCGTAATCGCAAACAAACTTTTATTATTAATCATCCCACGCGTATTAAAGCATCAATATATATATATATTCATACAACAATTTTTCAGATTAATATATATTCAACGCTTATTTCAATCTATAACGGGGTTTCGCGCGCGCCAATAATGCGAATCAAGTGAAAAGAAAAGAAGGTGAACAAAAGACGCGCGAGCACTCGCTGTGCATATTTTTAGCTCTGCAATCGTGCGGCGCGCATTGAAAGGTAAATCAGAATAAATTCGCCGCGCGCGATGGAATTTAATAAAGCCAACGCACGAGCTCTTTTTATGCACGGCTCTTATAGATGTATATATATAGAAAACTCTGCGGCTGCGGTTCGCGATATTGCGAGGCAAGTGCGATATATTCCATTCGCCCTGGCACCCCCTCGAGAGAGAGCAAGAAGCCGCTGCTCTTTTTCTTCCTTTTTCGATCCCGAACGCGCGAATTAATTTTTCAGCCAAAGTTTCAAGAACGCCAATCATCTCTCTCTCTCTCTCTCTCTCTCGTTAAGGAAGTTTATAGAAAGACTTGTTCATTTTTACCGGGGCAAGAAAAATTTCTCAAGTTCGTCGAGGCGTCTTATAACAAACTTCCCTCGCAAGCAATTTTCTCGGCGCGCCGTGTTTTTTACCGTTTCTCATCAGTGGCATTCTATAGAAGAAAAAGAAAACCAGCGATGCACATAAACCGTAATCGATTTCCCAGATCTCCCCCACAAAATAAATATTCTCGAAAGTCTATGCGCGCCTCAACTGCGACTGCGTGCGCGCCGCGCGTAATTCAATTACCCTCGCTGCGCTGCTCATTGTATACGCGCGACCCGCTCGTCCCCGCGTCAAAGAGCACTGCAGGCTGGTGCACTCGTCCGAGTCGGTTTTTGCCGGTTTCCCATCTCGCTCGCGGGCTCGAATTACAGCTGCTCCGCCGCGCCTCGGGAATTTAATCCGCGGAGTAGTTGAGGCGGACACGATAGAGGAGGAAGAGATATAAAAGCCGGGGCGTCGAGCTAAAGATTCCTCGGCGCCCTTCGATCGCCAGTCTGATGAATCACCAGAACGGGGTGGGAGGGAAAGTTGGCAAAGACCCTCCCTCCCTCCGGGGCAATTCATTTTAGCGCGATCGAGAGAGGCCGCTGATAAAGAGTTTACGGGCATGATTAGAGCGAGAGACACGGCGGCCGGTTGATCGGAGCTTCGTCTTAAGTGGATATCGTGTCGGTGTGGATTACACAACCGACGCGTGTGTATAAGTACATGTTCGTCTTACATCATTCTATTCAATCTGCGAATAGCTGCAACATTTTTCTATATTTCTGGAGAAAAAATTTAATATTTCTCGAAAGATGTAATTTACGTGGGGATATATTGTGCAAGATATAACATTTATTAGTTGGAATAGCGAATAGCAGATATATATAACGTTGATTATCAGTGACAGACGATAACATTAGTTTTTCCAATGCACACACCAGCACCATATGTTCGCAAACTTGTTTATATCAATGAGCAATATCGGAAAAACAAACGAAAGCTCGTTTATTTTCATTTAACAGCTCTCCTGTCAGAAACCTATATTTACAACGGACCTGATATAATCGACTTATTTACCTATCGCTTGGGCTCCAGTTTTCCGTAACATGTGTATATACATATACACACTTATATATACACTAAGCCACGATAACAGTAGATAAAAAAAGTAATAAAAAAAATAACAGACACGTGAACGTGTACAAGGAAGTGTATAATAGCTAGACTAGGTATATTATAAAGAAAAGACATGCCGGGATCAAGAAACTCACGTCCTCGAAGGGCTTCCGCGCGTCGAGTATGTAGCTCTTCTCGTTCATGGTCTTGTTCTTGGGCTCGGCGCCGTCCATGGCGATGTGCGCTGTCCTCCTCCACCTCCGGCGAAGCAACCAACAGGGGTTAAAAGCCTAAGAAAGCAGGAAGAGGGTAATTACAAGGAAGGGAAAACGCAGAGCAGCAGCAGCCAGACGACGCGTCCCTGCAGCACGCGCGCACACACTCACACGGCGGGGGAGGGAGACGTGCGGGCGACCGGGCGTATATACACACACACACACAGACACGCTGCACGTCGTCGACGGAGTGGCGAGCACCGACTGAGCCGAGCCGGACACTCCGCTGCCGCTTGCGTGCTCGCTCGGTCTATTGATTGCGCCGCGGGCGCATGCGTCTCGCCCGTGCAGCAGCCTGCGATGCGATGATAGACTGTGCGGGAGGGAGCGATATGCGAATCGTTTGAATAAATCAATTAGCGGACTTTCGCCGAAGCAAGCGCGCCCCTTGATTGCGTTATTCGACGCCGCTAGAACACTATGGACTGAATGGCTGGACCGCGTGGCGAGCTGGAAGTGTCCGAACTGCGATCGACAACTTTTCACGCCTATTATGTAGAGTTATCGGGACTGCCGTAGATAAAGTTCAGATAAGTTTCGGTTATCGGCGAGCGCTATCTAATTCTCGTTGCTATAGTTGTACTAATTGCCTCAGACTTAATTTGCTATGATTTTTTTTGTTTAATGAAGCTACTGGTAGGTACTTACAGTGGTAACTCGATCTCTATATTTTCAGTGTAAAGAAGCTAATTTTAAATTAAAGTAATGCAGAAGGGCATACGGTTAAAAGCTCCAAAAAGCTTTCAAATGTATATATACAAAAATATGTTTTTAAAGCAATTATTTCTCTCCGCATGCCGTTATTAAAGCTTTTTTCAGTCATCAATCCTCTTTCACGTTTTAATTCGTCACTCTAATTGACGTGCGACTTTAATAATCAAAAGCCGCGTAGGTCCACGTCGAGTTTGCATACGAATACGAATTAGTTCATTCGAAAAGCGTTAGTTGCCGTGGGCGCCGTCAGAGCAAGTACAGAGCGGCAGCAGAAGACGGCCCAACCTAACCCCGCCAACAACAAGCTTTATACGTCAAGTCGTGCTGCGGGCAGTGGGAGCAGAAATCGGAGTCTACTGCGTGTACCAGACCCTTTTGTAAACATGTATTTTCGCCCTTTGTGCGCTAGGATATCAGTGCGTAAATAGCAAAACTTTCTGGTTGATATCGTGAGCAACCAACATGTCAGCGGAGAGCGACGTCCTCGACGAGGAGGCGCAGCTGCCTCAGGATCTCGAGGACGATGTCGTGCAGGAGGTCTTGAAGACTGGAACCGATCTGCGGCAGTACTCGACGCAGATCGAGAAGGAGCTGCAGGAAGTGGAGAACAAGTCCATTCAGGACTATATTAAGGAAAGTGAGAACATAGCTAGCTTGCACAATCAGATATCAGCATGTGACAACATCTTGGAGGTTAGTTTAATTACATTCCATATTGTTGAGAGGATTATGATGTAATTCTTATCTATGGAAATGATAATATTTTATATTTTAATTGCATAGCAAATGGAGTCTATGCTATTGGGTTTCCAATCAGACTTGGGCAGCATAAGCGAAGAAATTCTCTCTTTGCAACGAAAGTCAATCACCATGAGCCAACAGTTGACAAATCGACAGGCAATTCGAGCACCTCTTAGCCAATTTATCGAGGACATGACAGTTTCAGAATCTCTAATAGCGTAAGATATATATAATATTCACTGACTGATATAAAACTACCAAGTAACGTATGATATTAATTTCTTTTTAGAGGAATCATGGACAGCCCGGTAACTGAAAAGGAATTCGAAACTAATCTTGAGATACTTAATCATAAAATCAATTTTGTAAAAGAGATGAGTTTCAAAGAAGCTAGATCATGCAATGATGTGAAAGACATTCTGGAAAAATTGAAAGTCAAGGCAATGGCCAAAATTAGAACTTATCTTTTGGAGCAAATATACAAATTTAGAAAGCCCATGACCAATTTTCAAGTGCCTCAGAATAATATGTTAAAACATAAATTATTCTTTGAATTTATTCTCTCTAATGAGAGAAATATAGCTGAAGAAATTTGTGGAGAATACATTGATACGATGAGCAAGATTTATTATTCTTATTTTAAATCTTACTGTTCAAGATTAAAGAAATTGCAGGTAAACAACTAGTCTCATTAAATAATGTTTTGTATTATTAATTTTTATTGTATATAATTTAATTAAACTCAAATTTAGTTTGAAGAGAACCCCTCTAAAGATGATTTGATGGGAGTAGAAGATACTGCAAGTAGAGGCCTTTTCCACAAATCTCATTTAAAGCATCGAGGCACCGTTTTTTCTATTGGTGCCAGAGGTGAAGTCTTATCTTCTCAATTAGAAGCCCCAATAATAGTTCCTCATACTGCTTCAAAAATAAAAGTGAGTTTATACATAACTTTCATAAGTGGATAAAATTACATTTACATAAATTTATAGTATCAATAATTTTTATAGTATCACTATGAAGCTCTCTTTAGAAGTGAACAGTATGCTTTAGTTGACAATGCATGTAGAGAGTACTTGTTCCTTACTGAATTTTTCAAAGTACGAGGAGCACCAGCCCTTGACATTTTTAATCAAGTAAGTTTTAAAAAGCAATTGCATAATGATGAAATAAAAGCTGATTGCTTATAATATAATTATTTATTTTAACAGGTTATGGGAAAAACTTTAAATTTATTATTGAAGAATTTGCAATCATTTGTTGATGATTCATATGATGCTATAGCTTTATTCTTGTGCTTACATCTTGTTATGAGATACCAATTGATGAGTCATAAAAGAGCTGTTCCAGCTCTTGACAAATATTGGGACAATATGACATCAATAATTTGGCCTAGGTATTTTAGTTTCTTTATTAAAATTAAATTAAAAATTATAACATTTATTTATAACGTTTATTTGTTTCAGATTTGAATATGTTTTTCGACTAAATATTCAGAGCATTAAAGACTGTGATCCAATGAAATTCTCGAGGGAAACTGGTCCTCATTATGTAAGCAATAAATAGTAGCTACTTTTAATTTTATATTATACAATAAATTAAGTTTATATATAATCTTTACATTTTTATGAAAATATAGATAACGAGAAGATATGCAGAATTCAGTGCAGCTATGATTGGTGTTGGGGAAGGCTTTCCTTGTGAAGGAGCTACTCAACTTTTAGCAGAACTGAGAGAAGCTGTTCAATTTTTTCTACTTAGAATGGCTGCTGTATTTGCACAAAGAACTCAGCAACTTGTTTTTCTGATAAATAATTACGATCTTGTACTCGGTGTTCTTATGGTATTGTAAAATTTTATCTTCAAATTAAGTTACTTCAAACACAAGACTGTTAAAAAAAATTTCTTTCAGGAGAGAACGAGAGATAATTCAAAAGAGGCAGAAAGTTTCAGAGAACAATTAAATGCACGATCTGTTGAGTATGTGGAAGAGATTTTAAGTCCACATTTTGGTGGTATTATCCAGTTGGTGAAAGAATCAGAAGTATTAATTGAAAAAGGACAGGTAGAGGACTTGAAGAGACAAGAAGGTAAAGCTTTAGCTTTGGTGCAATCCTTTACGAATAATTGGAAACGTGCATTAGAAGAAATTAATCGAGAAGTTGTGAGATCATTTCCAAGTCTACTTCTTGGTACTTCTCTAGTACAGAGAGCCATGACTCAGCTTGTCCAGTATTACCATAGATTCCATAAAATTTTGCCTGCTAATGTTCGACCCCAGCTAACCAATATTCATCATATTATGGTCGAAATTAAAAAGTATAAGACGAACTATTAATTTCAATGAAATTGTTAAACTTCCAACTACAGATTGTACATAGTTTCATCATCTTAAAAAAAAATCGATTTTACAAGATTCTAAAAGATAGCGAAAAATAATCATATTTTATATAAAATAATATTATTTACAAAACTTGATAAGTTAAAAATCATGATTCAGTTATTTGTTAATAATCATAGCATAATAAATTTTTTAATTAATGATTTCTATTGAAGCCAAAATAATATTTATAATTATTTGTATATATAGAAAGCATATTTCATTCCAATGAAGGCTTTATGAAATAGATTTTATGCAAAATACTAAAAAGGTGTAACCAATTATTTAGTGTCATGATTGCTTCAAAGAATGACTGAGAATTAGTATTTTCTACATGTTTAACATATTTGGCTATTTCTATTTTTGACGAACCGATATTACTTATTAAGATACCCTGGTAGAAATGTAAACCAACGGTTGGTGAACTGTTTGTCAATTTTTAAATTAAAGACGTCACACTATGATTATGTTGCTATTGTTTACGAAGAATGACTATTTATTCATATGGAAATATATTATAGATGCTTTAAAATATAATCACAGTTTTAAATAGTTTTAATCCTTAGACGACCGGCATGATGCGTTTAAGCGTCATGTGCTGACTCGCCAACATCCGACTTTGGTTTGGTTTTAAGTTGGCCGACCCCAGATCACCTTTCAATATAAGGAGCTTTTAAAATTTTTTAAATCCCGAAGGGTTAATTAAATTCCAATGTTAATCTAGTTAAAATAGGATGCCTCCGTTTGTTTAACATGCTAACCAATAAAGTTAGTTTATTTCCACCAGGGGATGTACGTTATTATTAAATGGAAAATGTATTGGAATGCGCAGATAATAAATTTTAAGGTAAAAAAAGAAACTTGATAAAAAATTCTGTACATTTATTTATAAAATAATACATACTCTTTCGTAAAACTAAGTAGTGTTCGTGTGTGATAAGTGCTTGCACGTGAAATGCTTTATGTGTATGATTTCGTGTATAATATAAATTAGTAAAGAAAACGAAAATTAATCCTAAGTTAAATCGAGAAATGCAGCACTCGATATTCTCGTTCCTATACGTCACAACTTTTATGGCATTCATTTTTTCCAATTCGATTTCTAGTGTAGTCATTTCCGATGATTTTTCCTTAGCGTCTTCTTCGTGTTCCATTTTCTTTTTTCTTTTTTTTTTGTTCGTTCAGGTACAGCCAAGAAAAATCTCGTGAATCTCAGAGATTTTCGTTGTGCTTTCTTTTTTTTTTACAATTATTTTTTTTACAAAAATAATTTTTCTTCGTAAAGCTCTATAAAAAGTAATGCGATTTACTCCGTTCTTCAGAGTACCGCGTCGATAGCGTGCAATACTCCATTCGTCGCTGGCACGTTGTAGGTGATGATGTGTCCCTCATTTACGCGAATGCGGCCTGTAACGAAAAAAACGAGTTTAACATTAGTTCTTGAGAAAATACAGTCTATTTTTCAGAAGAGAATAAAATCCAAGGCAAATGTAACTCTATTTACGAAATACCTCGCGAGAGCATTAAAAAACACTAAACTCGCAAATGATAAAGAAAAAATCCGGCCAAGATAAATACACATAAACAGGCAATTGCGGCTAAAGCAGCGCGCACGATTCGACTCTTTCCCCAAAGCCACAGCCGCCCGCAACCTCGCGGCGAACCTTCGGAATACTTAACGGAGCATAAAAGCCCGCAAAATCGGCCGACTATTGGGAAACGCGGGTGAAAAAGAACACCATACAATGGCACGATTTCGCCCGAAGCGTCTTCTATGCGCTTTTTTTCGCGATCGCTGCTCGCCACTGCGCGAAAGAAAAGCGCGCGCTGCACGTATATATCCTTCAGCGATAATATCGCGCTCGCGCGCCGGCGGCTACATATTCATGAAGTGGAGCCGCGCGCGTTAAGCGAGCCGGCCGGCGAGCAAGTAGGTTGATTGTTAGTTCCACTCCGCGACCGCGAGAAGACTCTTTTCCATTTCTTCTTCTCCTCCCGCGTCCCGCCTTCTTGTCTGGCACGCGGCGCGCGAGATTTTTCCGATCCGCACGCGCATACAATGGGGGGATCGGCAGAGAACGGATATTCAATTTGTACGGCTGTAATTGACGCGCGATAGGGAAATTACGCGTGTGTAGGCGTTGAATACAGAAGCGTGAAATTTGCATTCTTATACGCGTGTGAGGTTTGGAAATGTTGGGGAGATTTTCGGGGGAGTCATCTGATATAATACACGAGATAATAAGGTGAATTAGCGAGCGTGACTCTGGTATTGTCGGCGGGTGACGCGCGTTTCGCGAGATCAAAGGTGTACGTCAATTTTTTTCATCGGCCAATTAAGTACGGTCGGAGAAATTTCGTTCGACTGCGCGAGCCGTGCTTCATTTTCATTGGTTTTTAACTCGGAACTTATGTGTCGATCGCTGCTTTCTAAAGTCATTATATCACTAGCTTCGTTATGATAGTTCATTATTTTAGACAGTTTATTCGCGTATAGCGAAAATCGATTCGCTAATAAAATCGTGTAATAATTGGAAGAGACGTGTTAAAAACAGTTACTTTAAATTATTTCGGTCTAACTTTTAATTTAGTCCGGTCGTTTGATGATATCGATCAAAAATATTCTGATTTATATTAATCGACGTGTTTTATGATACTGCAGATGTAAAATTAAAAATATTATCTTTTACGAGAGATGCTGTAATTCGGATTGCCATCATCGTTCGAAGAGAAAGCTTTTAAAATTATATTGCAAAACGCATTTTTACGACTGTTTAATATAATAATAAGTTAATAAAGATATTTATTTTTTTTTATTACCTATTTTATATCTACTAAAATATAGTATTGGGTATTATATAAACTATTTATTTAAAGAAAAGCGTAAAAAAATAACGATTATATTCAGTTAACTAAGAAAATAATATTTTTAATAGCCGCTCGTTTTCTAAAGACATAAAACTAATTTTCTTCAAAAAGTAAAAAGTGCTAGTTAGACGAATAGAAGAGCTGGTATAGACGTAAAAAGAAACCTACTATATGTGAGATGTCTTTTTTCGTTATTTACTCAACGCCGCGCAGCATTATAATTTAGTATTATATTTTAATTCATAATTTAAATACAAATTGTTTTTGCTAAACAACTTAATACAGCCGTAATTACGCGAATTTTGGTGTACCAACCCGCGAAAATTTTTGTCGACTAAATAGCGTATAATAAGCATTTATGACCAATTTCGCACCGCGCGTTTAATCTAGTTTTATAACACGTAGCGACAAAAAGGCCTTGCGTAACGATATATTATATTTTCCTCGCATTTTATCATAATGAAGTACACCACGCTACTTTGTCCACCGTTAGAGCCGTAATTGCGCGAAATCTAATGAGGCGACCCTTTCGAGGTAAAAATATTTCTCCAAGTTCCCAAATTATACGTATGATTAGGCCGCGAACAATGTGCCGGACTAAAACATTCTCAAAGCTCCGCGTAAATCTCAGAGCGCATAATTTTCCCGCAAATTAGTTCAAAGCCGTTTTTGTGTACTTTGCTCTTTAAATATGTAAATTATTCTTTATATATTGCGCTATAGCCGCTCCTAATTATACAGCTTCGAGCCTCCGCGCGTTCCCGATTTCATCTCGTAAACAGCTCTCTCACACTTTTTAGGCGCGGTGCGCGCGGGCTTTTAACATCGCGGAAGACGCGTGTGTATATCTGCGTTAGTGCGGCGATTAAAAAACGTCCAGAGCCGCGAGCGCGAAATCACAATATTAAGACTGCTAATCTAATAACTACCTTGTCCAGCTTAATTGCTTCGGCAGCCGAAAGATCAGCGCTCGCGATACGGATCCGCCCGTTATAAGTTAATATAGTCGGGGTGAGCTAGAAGAATAAACCGCGGCAAAACGTCTCAATTAACTTTATTTGCCTGCATAAGAATGCGAAATTCCTGACGCAATCTCCTCGTTACATATATTTATCTCCCTCCCATTATGTATACACTCCGAAAAAAGCCTCATATGTACGACGCGTAAGCTCTTAAACGCACCGAATCAACAAGGATGCGCACGCGCGCGCGATTCGTTATTTAATCCGCATGCATTTCGAAAGGACGCTGGCTTTTCAGTGTCCGACCTCGCCGCGAGAGTAGAGGATGAATTGCGAAATGAGGATCGCTGCGCGCGAGGATCACTTTCTCGCGGGCACTGCTGCGCGCTCGCGGAACATATATTCGCGCATGCGATCTTTCACAAGCCGCGCGTGTATATATATATATATACGGCTAATAAATGTAAGTGACCGAGCGCGGGGGGCAACGGACGATCGCGCGCTCGACATTCACCGACCTATTTCTCCGCCCCCAGAGTGGCCATGCAGGCGATGTGTGTATGCATGCGAGTATAGTATATAGGTAAGGCGCTGCGTGTGTTGCGAAGGATCGCTCGGAGATAGCGTGAAAATAGAGACGAGAGCGGAAAAAAGAGTTACGTCGCGAGCGTGCGCGAGTAGGGACGGCTCTGAACGATGTAATGGAGTGTACGGGAAATCACTCTCTCGCGGAGAATATATGGAAAACCATGGGAAAGAGACTCGCACTACTCGCGGCGCAGTGTCAATGCTGGCATCGATTGTAATGCAAGACGCCAGACAGGCCATTTAGCGTTTCTTTCCTCTAATTCGATCGATTTATTTTGCGAAATAGCCGCGGGCGCTGCTATAATATTGTCTCTACGCCGTTATAAATTGGCGAGTCAGTCGCTCTGGAGCAAAGTTCCCACTATTATCTCCCGAACGCGCTCATATTTCATAAACGCGACGAAGAATCCCATTGTTGTACAGCAGGTTGTGTATATAAAAGAGTAATGGACTCACCGCCAGTCTTTTGTATCTGCACGGGGGCTTGCGCCCTGAGCGTCTCCTTCTGGTGGTAGTACCTCATACCGGCGGTGTACATCGTCGTGGGTATGACGTGCCTCAGGACGATCTCCTTGGCCACCTCGGGCCCGTCCGACTCCTGCCAGATCGGCGTGCCGCCGTTCTTCGTCGCCGCCTCGACGAACGCCGCGTCCGTCGGCGCGAACACCGTGAACGTCTTCGTACCTAAGTGTGAAGTAACACGTCAACTCATTATTATATAAGTTTTGTCTATATAAGGTCAAGCGCTACTATATTGGAAAAATTTATGAGGTGCGCGCGAAATGCCGTTAAACAGATGAGATATTGCGAAGGGGTGTTATTGCCCCATTGGAAGTTGCTAAAAGTGGAAAACCAAGTTCTCTTGCGACGACGTAATAATCCTTTGTGTGAGAGAGAACATGAATTTTTCACCACGCGACACGTGAAAAGTGGTATTAAATTGATAAAATACGACGAAAAACTCGGCGGCTTAACTTCTTTCGAAATCAATACACCACAATATTATCAATTTAACACGAATTCCGCGAAGCTGCACGATAAATCTAATAAATATATAATGTAACGCGCCGCTGAATCGTGGAGGGGGAGAAACCAGAAACCCGCGGAGACTTCAGCCGAATTTTATGTGTCAATCACGTAATGCAGAAGTCCAGGAAATGGCCGGGAACACGAGCTAATCTCGCCGGCACGAGAACCGGTGAAAATAAAGAGGGGGAAAAAAAATACCCATTCAAATGACACCGAAAATAATTCGTTTGTTCCACTTTCACCCGACGGTAGCCGCGCGGTATATATACATTACACGCCGCGGGCTGTATAATAAACTTAGCGCCACGGCTAAGCAGCCGTCGATTCGATAATGTCGCTCGGAAAAATGCGAAAATGACAGAATCGAGGCGGCGACGTTGCGCTACTTCGGGCTGCAGCAAACCTCGAATTATATGCGAATGCCAGTTGTTAGCCGACTCGTAATTGAACTATTACTTAGACAGCCCGCACGAGCGCCGTATAGTATATATGTATACTTTTTCTCAACGGCTGCATATTTTGTAAACATCAGTGCGTCTTGGATGGAGCAAATCGCCGGTTAAAAGTATCGCTTAATTTTTCAGTGATAATAGTAATGATTTCGTCGTTGCGTCATAAAGAATCCATGACTTTGAAGGTTCGTTTTTGTTTTTAAGAAACGTGCGATATTATCATTGTCGTGAAAAATGGCATTTTAATATTCAATCGATAAAGTACGTCGAATTATAATGTTTCGCGAGTAATCAAGCATGAAAGCCACTAAAATAACATACTATAGATTATCAGTGAAAGTCGATGTAATAACGGCACTAAATTTTTACGTCTTCTTCTCTAAACTCTCCGCGATATAAAACAAAAAATAAATAACAGGTTTTCTCTCACTCTCTCGTTTTGCAACTAATTATTACGTAACATCGACAATACACGCGTAGATTCATCATCCCAGCTGGCAATTAATCAATACACTTACCAGACAGCATTTCCTCGAGTCCGCTGACATGCAGGAGCTTCAAGAAGTTGGAGAACCTGCGCTCGCGATCGGCCTGGAGGGTCTGCACGAGGTCGCCGACCGGCAGGGGGAACATGACCCGGTCGATGGCGTGCGCCAGGCCCTGGGGTATCTCCACGTCGCGCTTGTTGGGCGCCACCCGGGCTCCGTTCACCGTCGTCACCTGATTCACAGAGAACGAGAAATGTTTTTGTCTTATCGTCCTTCGATTTCGTTTGTAAAAGCTGGCGGAAACGCGCCAAAGATCGTTATGTAAAGGATCTTATCCTGGCTTCAACTGTAGAGTCGAGTAACGCGCCTTGTTAGCGCGCCCGTATAAAGCGAGTTTAAACGTTGACCTTTCGGATCTTCGATTTCCCTGCTTCTTTTTTTTCGAAACAATGTGTGTTTTATGCAAGTATATCACTTACTTAACCGAACAAGATTGATTGCGATTCACACGGTTTTAATTACAGTCGATTTCGAAATAACATTATATTATAATTGAGTTTCGAAAAATTTCGCCTATCGCGATATTTGTCAGAACAATGTATAATTTTCAGCGCTATAAACGCCCGTGGGATCTAAATTTGAATACTAGAGTTTCAGTAGCTCCACAAAGAGAAAGAGGAGAATGCCATTGCAATTCACATATGTGGGCCCCCGTCGCGAGTTGGCGCTAAAAATACGAGTAAACGTATATCCGAGTGGATAATGGCAGAGTCTGGTCAGACGTGTATTTATTGCATATACGTACGCGCGTACGTGTATATTTCTTAATTTCGCAAGCTTCAATCGCATTTTTCGCGGCTTTCTTTTACCCGCGAAGGAGTTAAACTTGAAGTATATATTCTAGGAAAATGGTAATAAGAAATTCGGAAGAAACTGGTTCTTTCGCACACACAAACTGCTCGTTTTCGTTTTTGCACACGATTTACTCGCCGCGAGTAATTCCATACGTATAAAACAATGAAAAATTCCCTTCGCGTTACCCAACTATTTATTTGACTGCACTTGCAGTGATAATTTGTAGTTTAGTTATTCACTTTCAATAAAATTCATATACTTATTATTCTTTTC
>JAPYZP010002134.1:0-14240 GCA_030522985.1 Torymus sinensis
AAAATTTACAATTAATTAATTTTAGGAAATATCTTTAAATTTGTTACTTAAACACATTATTTTAATAAGAAAGTTAAAAAAAGAAAATAATGCTTTTATAGGTTCAGCTAAGTACATATTTGTATTATTAATAGTAAACATTAATTCCGTGTTTCATACATAAAATTTTATTTTCGCCATACCCTGGCCGAAAGTGCCACATTCCCTCCCTGCTTCAAAACGGGAACGTTGTGTTTTCGGCCCGGGTATGGCGAAAAATAGTATACGCACCACGGGAGTAAAATTGGATAGCCCACACCTCGCTTTCGGCTCGGGTGGCAATTTACACGAGCTCTCGACCATCCAATTTTTTTCCTCCCATGGTGCGTAATATACTATTAACATATATAAAATTTATAATAGGTTTTAATAATAGCGAGAAGAAAGCATCATTATTGAAAATTCTAATATAAGCCGTATTATTTTAGAAAATCACGTATGCTGTTGCATTCGTGGCGTTTGCTAATAGTATAACGAATATGTGACGCATTGCTTGTATAGGTTGCGCAAAACCAGGAATTGACTACGTTTACAAACAAAAATTCATTTTTCAGCTTGTAAGTTAATCTTTTAAATTTATTCATGTTTGATAAAACTTTTTTTGGCTATTTAAGCACACTGACAATGAGAAAAGCTATATTAAATCAGTAGTTTGCCATAAGTTTGTCATCATACAAAGATATTTATTATAACGTGCTATTTTACTTACATTAGACCTTCTTTCTTGTTCTTGAGCTTGAACTAATCGAGCGCCGTTTACTTCCTTAAGAAATTCAAAAATTGATTTTGGATCTTGGAAATATTTGCCCATGATTTGGCATAACTTAATGATATTAAGCATCGGATTTCTGAGTCTTGACCATGTATTAAGTCCATTACCGCTTTGACAAATAAGTTTATGGAAAAGCCCTAAAATATTATCGTAATAAACTGATAGTTAAGAGACTATAGAAATATTATTCGTATTACCTTTTGTTAGAGGCGATAGAGCTAAAAAATGAGCACAAACACCGCCAGCACTCTCACCAAAAAGGGTAACATTATTAGGATCTCCTCCGAAATTTTCTATATTATCTTGCACCCATTGAAGGACCATAACTTGATCTTTCAAACCTTGATTTCCTGGAGCTAATTCATGTTCTAAGTTCAAAAAACCTATTCAAAAAAGAAAATTTTTTATTGAACATTAATATTCAAAACGAAAACTAAGACGTTTTTAATTGTGTACGATAATAAAGCAATTTCTCAATGATGATACTTAGAATTTAATATTTAATAAAAATCTTATTTATTCTTATAGTTGTATTATGAAAATTTATTATGTACCAAATACTCCTAATCGATAATTAAAGGTAACGAGAACGATGTCTTTTTGCAATAAATAATCAGGTCCAAAGTGTTCATCAGAACCAGAACCAAAATTAAATGCTCCTCCGTGAATCCAAACCATTACTGGTTTTTTTACGTCTACATTTTTAAGAGATCTTACGAATACATTGTGATAAAGACAGTCTTCACTGCCACTGAAACTGCGTATTACTACATCGTATTGATAGCATTTATTTCCATATTCTTTAGCATCTCTGATTCCGGACCACTTTTCGCAAGGCTCAGGATCCTATCAAATTTCATAAAGTTATCAACACTAGAAATATTAATATTATTAAATTATGTAATGTTAAAATTAATTATATCAAAACTTCGAGAACCTTGTTACATAATCAGCCTGTTACTTTCAAATATGAAAAATGCAATTATATTTAACAGTAGAAGATAATGAGACACTGACAATGATATCATTTTCAAATTCTATAATACCTTTACTATTTTTCTTCGTTGAGAATTGATTTTCGGGTACTGCTAGTTTCTTATAAATAGAAAACGATTTGAATTTAAAGTTAAAAGGAAGTCGTTAATTAACATTCTAAAGTTGAGATGACTTGACAAGAAAGAGGTTATAGAGAATTAATGAATAAAATTAATTGAATTGATCTACGAAACTACAGATATTTTATGTATTGAAATTCCATAATGTTTACGAGTAAAATTCTTTTTTTATAATTCGTAATTTAGTGATATTCAATGGTTACAGAATTTATATTGAACCAGTGTTATCAGGCGTGTCTTGCGCGCCTTTAACAATAATTTTGATGTGTATTCCCGCTACGTTTCGCGCCCGACGTACTGTGCATGCGCAACCGCGATCTACATCTATCACTCTGACAATCTCCTTTTTAAGAAAGGAATTAAAATAGTGAATATAATATTTTCTTGTCAGTGTGTAAAGTGAATAACTGTGCACGCATAAAATGTCATTCAATAGTGCAGTTTTATTTTATTTTACATTAGTATAATTTTAGGCTTGTTTGAAATTGATCATCTAAAATTCTCAATCAAAACTTAAAACTAAGTTCATTTTAATTTATATTATGTCTTCATTTTCTTTTTCTAATTTATCTCAGACTGATACGACCTTGCAATAACATAGTAATTTTGCATTTCAGAAATACAAACAGGAATCAATTATTTTAGTTCTATCTTCTTTTTTAAAAATTTTCAAAATTTCTTTTGATTTAATTAATTATCTTCGGCATCGACGATACTTTTGAAAAATATGTTTAAATTAACGTAAAGTATATTTATAATTTGCCTTTTTCGAAACATTAGGATGATCATAAGCTTATTTTTGTATTTCGAAATTAAAAACCAATTTCGAAATTTAATATTATTTTATAAACCAGAAGTGTAATATTGCACTTGTGTTGTATAGCATATTAAAATGAGAAAAATTTAATTTACCTGAAATCGTAAATCGCCAACCGGAGGTTTTGCGTAAGGTATTCCAAGAAAAGCACAATAATCGAAGCCCACGTAACTGTGTTTTACTGTGCCGCGTATTTGGCCACTTTGTGTTTGCACGATTGGTTCCTCCATGTTCAATACGTCGAGAAAGAATAAGCGTGAATTACAGGCAGACGAGAGCGACTTCAAGGAAAGTATAAGCCAGAAGACTGTCACGATTGATGTATGCATTAAGACAGACCATTTGATTCGTGCATTAATGACCTATAGGCGAAGAATGACGGGAGTCTCGAACTGAATTAATTCAATTGATTCGATCGATTTTCCACTACGATCTACGTAGTTTTCAAAACACTTTCAAGGAAAAGTTTTGTGAATATGTGTAGTGAATAGTAATAATCCTGCCGTATGCAAGATAATGGTTATATTCATATGCTAGATATTTTAGGCACGAATAAAAGACGATTTAAAATATTCCTTTAAATTCATTTGATACAGAACCGCAGAATAATTTTTCTATTTATTTTTAAGGAAAAATCATTTTATTGATAAAATGCACTAATAATACAAAAGATAATATTTTCATTAAGCAAAATAATTGTTTACATACGTAAGCTGAAATATTTTTCTTTAAATTATCTGCTCAATCTAGATCATAATACTGTGTTTTTTATTTATTTATATGTTGCACTATGTATAAACAGTAACGACAACCCGAGTGTGAAGATGACGCTCATACGCAGTATGCGTTATGATCAGTTTCAAAGATATTATTTGTATATGTGCAAATCCCACGAAATTTGGGACAAAACCCGAAATATGGTTTTGAAAATTTTTTTTCGAGCACACCTACCAAACCAGGTTTTTCAGGTTGTTTGTAGTATACATATATAAGAGAAATTCACTGTTGAACTGGGTCCATCGAATGGTATACTTTTTCTAGAACAACTTCTTACTTTTTAAGAAAATGGTACAAAAAGCCCTTTTCTTCAAACCTCAGAAATTTAGCCCAGGAACGATCTACTCACAGTTTAAAAAAAGAAAATAAAACTAGACACAAAGAGCTTTAATTCATTTTTTTAAAAATTAAAAAATGTTGATTCCTTCAAAAGTTACAAGGGTTTGAAGTTGAACGTTTTGTCCCAAATTTCGTGGGATTTGCACATATACTAGCGAAATCCATGCGTGATCTGCGCGCTCTATGTACTTTTTTATTAAACATACTAATAATAATTTATTCCTCATGAGCTGGAAATCTTTTTCTTTTAATTTTAATGCATCTCTAATAACTGATATAATATTAAAGTACATTTACTCTTCACAAATACTAAATTTTGAAGCTCGAAACTATAAACTTATTCACATTCTTTTTTCATGAAGTATCGAATAAAGAATAAATTCTGAGCATAATATTGACATAATTTATTCTAATATTACCATAATTAATTCTTGTAAGATATACATTGCTTATTGTTTTGAATTTTACCGTAAAATTCAAGAATCAATCATATTGTATTTTGAAATGCTTTACTACTTCTTAACATCACTTTAACAAATAATTAAAACATGTTATTTATTTGTTTTAAGCTACACCCAACATTAATTTGATTACTATCTATTTAATACTTTTCACTTGTATCATTTTCATACCAGTAAATAATAATTATCAAATAAAAATGCTTATTTAATTTTGAATTCTCGCGCCTTTTATCGAAGGGCCAATCACAGATCAAATTTATAGAGGCTTCACTTCTTCCGGTCATCTATTTTTTAAGAAGGGATTTTTGGATGAGATAAGTAATTTTTCGTCTCAGTTGAATATGAGTGAGATAGACAGAAGTTTTGCAGTTATAATATTGGATAAGAGCTACGTAACACTGTGTAATGATCGGTCGATTTTCCTGTTTTTGTCTGCGATTCAAGCTCGTAGTTTCCATTTACATTCATTTTTCCACCGGATGCTTTAGTTATTGCACTATTACTTAACTGTGAATGTCGCTACTACTCAAGTATATAATTTCATGGCGATTTGACTTGTCGGAGTTTGGCCATTAGACGTTTATAATTTTTCTAATAACTAAATATGAAGTCACAAATAACAATGAGTCATTATGCATGATAGTCTTTTTATTTACATATAATTAAGAAACTTTATTTATGAACGAATTTTAACTTAGCTATATTCACTATAGAAATGTATATAAGTTTACAATATCGCTGACTGTAATCGCAACTCATATCATTATGTGTTTATTACTTTAAACTTTACATATTGACTGATAACTCAACGACTGCTAAATATTGATTGTTTCATTTTATGAACGCAATTTGATGAGTGTAATACATTTGTTCACCAAAAACATTTTACTCAAACATTATACAAAAACATAATACTTATTTCGTAGTAAACAACAAAGCAAAACACCAATACTTGCGAAAATATTACTTCTTTCTTGGAATTCTTTTAAAAGTTAGGTTTTGCATTTTTTCCAAAAGGAAATCGCTGTTCCATATTCAACATAGTTTCCATACGTAATTCTTCTCCGAGGTTTAGGTAACGAAAAACAGTGTCGTTAACAACCGGCTGCCAGAATAGTGGTACCAATTTTGTGGTCACAGGTGTTGGTCTCCTAAAAATATAAAATTTTTCTAATATTTATATATTTTAATGAGTTCAAGGGAAGATTTTGTTTCATTTTTGTTTATGTTAGAATTATATACTGTAGGTGGTATTTTATTTTTTCAGGCTGGGAAACCTTTCCTATCTAAAATCTCCTAAAAAGTGTATGCTATCGCCAAAGTCAAAAAAGTTAATCAATTTACCCCGTTTTTGCAAAATCAGTCCACATCTTTGTCATTTGCTCCATTATTCTATAGTTGATAGATCCTTTTTGTAATGGATTTATAGCCAGTGAATCTAATAGACTTACACTGAAAAGATGGAACAACTCTTCGCCATGGCAAGCTCCTATGATTTATTTACAATTAACAAATATTTTATTAAAAGAAAATTTTATATAAAAAGTAATATTACCTTTTACGAGATTGTTTATTTTTGTTTTGATAAAGGAGAAACCTTTATCATACGTAAATTGATAAAAGTATGTTGGAGCAGAACTTTGATCAACTTGTGTCCTAATTACTTTATGAATCCCGTCGACAAAATGCATATCGCCCCATAAATCGGCAATCCTTTGATCATCTTTCTTTGATAAATCTTCACCGTTGAAATATAAACGTTTCAGGTCTTCTGAATTCAAACCATTCTGGTGCAGTGTTTCAAAGATTCGAGGATGTAAATAGGTATCAAAATCTTCATTTACTTTATCATATCCTTCTCGTTTCAGATCTTTAACAATTTCCATAAGCGGTCAATTTTGCGTCGATTAATAAATATTTATGAAATTATAAACATGCTTACTTTCAAACATAATTTTTCTGAAAAAATAATCTTTATATGGAAAAATATTTGCTCTATTACCTGGTAAAAAAAATATTCCTTCTCCACTGTTATACCCCAAAAGATAAGGAACATGAATACCGTCTCTAGCAGCTATAGATGGTGGGATTGGCATAAAAGGCTTTACAGCTTTACTGTCCACTCCAGGACCAAATGGAAAAATGAATCTAATTTTATCCTAAAATAATTATAATATTAATTTTATAAATTTTTTTAATAAACTATTTTTATCCTGGAATCGAAACGTAGAGGAATTGATAATTTTTGTTGACAAATATGATGAAACACAATTTCTATGCGAAATAAAAATTTATCAAAATTCAAATTATTAATAAAGATTTTGTAAGAGTTGAAGGTTTAGCTTTCAGCATAATGTGTATATAAAGCCTTATAGGATTTTTAAAAGTCCAATGACAGTATATTCTTTCCGAGACTAGTCCAAATAATAAGAAAATATCAAAGGAGTGTCCATACGGACTGTTTTTTGGCCACCAGTAAAAATAAGTAACCATTTTTTTCTCGATATTACGGTTTTATTTGATAAAGTAATGAATTTGAAGATGTACTGGCCCGGTTTGGTGTGGGAGCCCAAGTTAATTTGGGTATGGGAGACCCAGAAAGTTTTGATTTCAGAGTTCTCGTTTTAACTTTTACGATGAAAAACTATTAACCTTTAGAGGACCGGTATTCAGGGTACTAAGAAAATGTATAAAAAAAGGTATCTTATATCATGGATTGACTATGTGATAAGTATCGATCATGGGTTGAGCCAATATATTGGCTTCCGATCCTCCAAAGGTGAATAGAAGTGCGCTTTCAGTAAAAATCCTTATCTCCCGTACCCAAACAAAGTCGGGCCTACACTAAATCGGATCTTTTCGTCTTCAAATTGATTACTTTATGGAATAAAATCTTAATATCGAAAAAAATGGTTACTTTTTTTTACAGGTGGCCAAAATACAGCTCTTATGGAGGCTCCTCCTTTGAATTAGTACTAAATTTCGGCATTAAAACAATGGTCCCTACTCCCGCGAGATATAACCAATACATCAACATTCTACCTCTTTAGAAACAAACCATTATCTGTATAATAATTAGCTGTTGTTAATTTATTTAATTATCTTTGTTAGAATTGTATGCACTATGCAGTTTATAGTTTATGATTAAGATTAGTGATGAATTTTATTTTATAAATATTATTTTGTAAATATTGCATATAATTATGTATCATGTATTCATTTGCACCATTTGGTCATTGCCTTAGCGAATAAATCACTCGTGGTTTTTCAAAGTTTTCCTTCGAATAATTAACCGATTTGACTGAAATTTCGGGAGAATACTTAAAATTTATATACGAAGTGCGCCCAAGTCTTACAATTTAGAAAAATTATTATCTTTTCATTTTCATAATTTATAGGTTATCTTATCCGCGCAAGTTTTTCAAGGTTTTTTTTAGCAATTAATCGATTGTTTGAGTTGAGATTTTGGGAAATAACTAAATATTAATATCCTAAGCGCGCTCAAGTCTCCAAAAGCCCAATAGATAAAAATTTTTCAATTTATACGATAAAAACGCGTTATAGTGGATACAGCGCCACCCTCCATTTGTAATATATTGACTCCGGCGCCCCTTTAAGAGAAAATCGACTGCACGTGAGCTTTGTTGATTTCCGGACACCTATTTTGCATTTTTCGTCGCCTTTTACGATTTGACCGAATTCGAGTCTCTTACGACGGCGTAGCCGCGTCACATTTCCGGCTTTTTCAGTGCTTCGATGGTGACTCACAAATGAGCCTACCCGCGACTGAACTCGTTTGAACAGCCGATAGGATGAACATTCATGCATATGGAACAAACATTTTACATGCAAAGATTTGCTACTTGATCAGTAAAAATGTTGTTTACCTCGAAATAAAATGATTGTTCCTAGTCAGTAATATATTGTAAAAAAATTTTTAGTACTAAAAAATTTGTTAGTACTAAACTCACCTCTAATGACCTCAGTTTCTCTTGTGCATCAATCAATTTTAAACAATTAATTCTCCGTAAAAAATGTACAATAGCTCGAGAATCTTGTATGTCTCTTCCTAAAAGAGAACACAATTTATAGGCATATTTCTTTGGATTAGGCGGCATTAAGGCCCAGGTGTTTAGAGCTACGCCACTTTGAGAAATAGCTTGATGAAAGAGTCCTGCAATAAGAAAAGTTTGTTATGATTTTTAGTGCATGCATTAGCTGTAAAAGTGTATACGTATCAGACCTTTCGCCAAAGGTGATATTGCTAAGTAATGAACTGATGCACCTCCAGCACTTTCACCAAAAATCGTTACGTTATCTGGATCACCTCCGAAATTAGCAATGTTAGCTTTTACCCACTGTAGAGCCATTACTTGGTCTTTTAATCCTTGATTTCCAGGCGCAACGTCATCTTCCAAATTGAGAAACCCTGTTGGATATAATAACTGATTTGTATATTTAACTTTATAATATTAAAAACCTTGAAAATATAGGAAATATCAAACTTTCAATGCATTCTTCTTTAGAGAGCAAAGTTTTAAGGGATATACTGAAATATATTAAGTGTATTATTTACCTAGTACACCAACACGATAATTAATTGTAACTAAAATTACATCATGCTTTATTAAATAATCTGGACCAAAAAACATGTCGTTTCCACATCCATGTATAAATCCGCCACCATGTATCCATACCATGACAGGTTTCCGAGAACTTTGATCAATAGTTTTTGAATATATATTTAAATAAAGACAATCATCTGATCCGGTTACTGTATGAGTAACCAAATCGCATTGAGCGCATATTTGTCCAAATTCGGTTGCATCTCTTAAACCAGTCCAGGGTTCAACTGGTCTAGGATCCTAAAATTTACAATTTTCATGTACTACTTGAATTTTTGTTCTATTCAATAATCATCGTTTTGATTCAGTTTTAGTGTAACATGAATTTAACATAATAGTTATATCCGCGAGAGAGAATCGGATTATGATGTACACTAACATAAATTAAACACTTTCAAATATTTTAGATTTCAATTAAACTTAGAACTTTTAAAATTTCTAAAGTAAGTTATAATAGAAGAGTTATAAGAGAAAAGAATAATTTTTTAGATATAATAAATCGATTCTTCAGTGTCAATCTTTATTACAAAAAATTACACCATATGATCAAATTTTTCTGTGTAACTTACTCGAAATCTCAGCTCTCCAATTGGCGGTTTCGCATATGGAATCCCTTTAAACGAATAATAATCATAACCTTCTGTGCTATGTTTAAACGAGCCGCAGAGCTTGCCACTTCGTATTTTCACGATAGGTTCTCTCATGTCGAATGCGCAAAATGAACTAACTAGGGACATGGCTTTGGCAGAGACATTGAATAGCACCTTCTGCAAATTCATACGCTTTAGGGTGGGGTGAGATAGGTAATGACTAGTGATTTTCACAGATCTATTTTTTTTCGACGACTCATAGCTTAATGGTCAACGGTGACTGAGAAGGGATGGAAGTTTATTAAATCGATACTCCACGCGCATTTGGAAATTAACAATTTAAGAAATGAATTACGACATGGGACAACTATATTAATAAATCGATATTTCTTCAACTGTGAGCTTATGTGAAAGTACATATATTTTTTGAATATATTATAATTATAAATATGACTGCAAATCATATTTAATTCAGATTTTGTCGAAATAAATATTAATTATGATCTCGATCATAACCAATTAAGATCTCGAAAAATAAAAATAATTATGGCGAAATGTTAATTACCTAAAAAAATACTATAATTGTTTATTTTCTTCTATTAAAGTTGAAAGTAAACATTTTTTTTGTCTGTGATTTATCACTGTTAAATAAAATAATATTTCTATATATATGTTAATGTTCCTGTCTTTATATTTTGCAGACCGAAACACACTCACTCCACGACCAATTCGAACGAGAAGTGCATCACCTCGAACATATCCTACATTTAGCAGGAGTCTCTTAAGCACAACAACAAGACTGAATGGACGTTTGCAATTGCAGTGCGATATCCGCGGTTCTCCAAGTCCAAGCATAGCTTGGTTCAGGTAAAATTACTTAATTTACATTTTAATATTATGAAAATCAATGATTAATTTTTCGATCATCAAGAGAATTGTAGACTGTTCGTAGAAATAGTATACTTAAGTAATTTATGATCGTCTCTTTAGAAATGGAACAAGAATTGAACGCTCAACTAGGATAAGGAGATCTTTTGTCGGCGAAAGAGCAGTTTTAGATATATCAAATGTTAAACTCAGCGATGCCGGCGAATATGTTTGTGAAGCAAAGAATTTGCTTGGCACGACAAGGAGTAGCTGCAAGGTTTGACTTTTTTAGTTTAACTAATAATACTCTTTTTTTTTCATTAAAATTAAATGGGAAACTAATACGATTGATTCATAATACTCAATAAAAATAACAGCATGAGTCGTGCTGTGAGTAATATGAAATCTAAATGTGAATATACGTAAATAGTATATTTTATTCATTTATCAGAATAAGATAAAAATTTGTAGTAAATTTATATCTTGACTCATGCATTTAAAGCTAGGTAAAACTAATAACTTTCAAAATAAAATAAAATAAATTCATATTGTTAAAATTAAAACGATAGAAGTTTATTTTATAAACTAACAAAATCGTAGCATATTGGCATATTTTCACTTCTTCTACATCCTCAGGAAAATTCGTGATTATGCTATTCTAATCATAATTTTTTTTTGCGGAGTGGATGTGTAAAAATCTTTTAAAAGACACCAGGGAGGGTCCGACACCGCCGTCCTTTGCTGGCATGTATTTTTCCCCCGGGAACCTCCGCGAGAATTGTAATCATAATACAGAACATATACTTATCTGTATTATAATTAAAACACGATAACACAAATAACGTGATTACCCGAAATATTATAATTGATAAAACCTTTTACCTTAAACGATTAGGCTGGTAACAGACCATATACCTTTAAATACGATTACACTAATCCCAACTTTAATCTGTCGCGTCTAGGTGATGGTGTTGGACACGGACGATCCATCGACGAAGGACCGCGAGTCGCCCAAATTCTTGCAGACGATCCCCAGCGAAGCCATCGTCATGGAGGGTCACTCATTCGAACTGCAGGCCCGACTATCGGGTACGACACCCTTGACGATTCTTTGGCTCAAAGACGGACACGAGGTCATCGACAGCGACTACTACCGGCACGTTGTGTACGAGGACGGTGGCGTCGCCCTTCGGTTCCTCAATGTCACGCCACTCGATGCTGGCGACTACACGTGTGTTGTGAGAAACGAGCATGGCGAGGTCTCCTGCCGGGGACTGTTTGTTGTACAAGGTATGCATTATTATTTTTCATTACAATAATTTACTGCGTTATTCATTATTTACAGTTACAAACTATAAAATTAGTACAACATTATTCTTAACATAACAGTTAGTGCTTCAAAGTTCAAAATAGATGAAAATTACGGACAATATTGCTGTAGATAGTAATATGTTTATGAAATTTAAAATATAAATTTTTGAAAAATTTGGTTAATTTAGCTTTTATCTGATATTTATCACAATAATTTACTACACAGTACGGTTTATTATTTGTTATAGATTACAAGAGTGCATCATCGAATTCGATGCTAAGTTTTGTAAAAACACCAGTACCAGTTTTTGTGGAAAAAGGCGAAACAGCGTGTTTTTGTGCACGAGTTCAGAGCGATCGTTCGGTCGACATTGATTGGACGATTAATGGAAAAAGCGCGAGAGAAGCATACCGATGTAAGGTGAGTCTTTGACAAATACCATATGTGAGTGTAGAAGAGGTAAAGATAATTTGTATATCAATAATGCACAAGAAAAACAGCTTGAGATACTTCATTATAATATTATGAGTATTATTACTAATAAATCCTTTATTGTAAAGAACGTGTGTTACATTTCTTCTATAAGTTATTCATACTTTCCTAACACCGACATAAGGATCGGTTGCCTTCATGTAGGCGCTAAATGTACATCATTTGAGAAGATATTTATACTTAATCCACGTCAGAAAATTTTTTATTACGATTTTCAATGTAGTGAAAAAAACAATCTTAAAATAACTTTATCGATTAAAAGATTTTCAAATTTAGTTATCTATTATATATACATACAATAAACACCGAACAGTGCGTTTAAGTTCTCTTAAATTACAGACAATAGTTATTACTTATCACCAATATGAATAAATTTATGTCTTACCTTGTAGATCGAAAGGGATGGCACGACGAGCATCCTGAGGATACCAAACGTGACGCAGATCGACTGCGGCGAGATCCGGTGCATCGCTTCGATCACCCGTGGCCCGTCCATCAGCTCAAGTGCCCAGCTACGTCTGCGACCGTACTCACCCTCGAGCAACTTCAGCCGACTGGATCCACGCTCACAGAGTATGCCCAGGCTGAAGGACGGCTCTGTGCGCAAGCCCAACGGACTGTCGACGCCGAATCTGCGCTCGGGCAAGAGCAGCGCTGACGCGAAGAAGCGCGCCTCGAGCTTCACGCGGCTGTCGTCGAAGGCCAGAGAATCGTCCACGGAAAACGTATGCGAGAAACCCCCGGTGGGCAGGAAGACGCCGGTTCGCGGCAAGTCGGTTGAGAAGAAGAAGAAGGAGCCCACGATTCCCAATGGCAGGACTCCAGAGAAGAAGAAGAGGAAGGAATCGGTTGCAGATAAGCTAGGAACAATGGAGCCCGTGGAAATAACGATCGAGCCGGTGGAGAAGAGCCATATGACCGTAGAGCCGATAGAAAAGGTCAACATCCCTATAGATCCAGTATTCGACCACGACGAGATCGACCAGAGCATCGTCAACATCCTCGCGGAGCAGCACATCATCATGCCGATCGAGCCGATTCCGACGCTCGACGACGCAGCTGAGAGACGCAAACGCTCCTCCAAATCGGCTTCACCCGGCAAATTATCCATCAATAGAATGACCAGCATCAAGAGCCACGACGACGACCACCACAACAACAACAACAACGAGGAGGAGCACAGCGACAAGGAGGCCTCGACGCACGTGGATCGGAAACCACCACCGTCGCCTCGCACGAAAAACTGGGACAGCGAAATAATCCCTACGACAAAGGGAATTCCCGCGACGTGCAAGGAGGAGCCGGCGATGGTTCTCAGGCAGCCCGATGACGTCATCACCCTGAGGGGATCCAAGGTGGTACTCGAGGCCGCGTATCAAGGTCATCCCGAGCCGAGCATCAAATGGGAACGAGCGGTGAGTCCTGATTGCTTTGTATATTGTATCTTTCATTCGGATTTTTCTTCGCGAGGCGCGATATGATTCGCGGTATGCGAAGTGTGAGAGAAAATTTGTATAATAAGTAGCGACTAGTAAGGAAATTATGATTTATTGTGGGTCATTTGCGATATTTATCTAGTGATAAATAAATCAATTTTGGCGCAAATTTATTTATAAATTTTTGTTATCCATATTTTAATAGAAATTGCAAATACGAGGATAACAGAGAATACTTTTCGTAATTTTTGTGTGTGTGATATACACACACACACACACACACACACACGTATATAATACCGTTATGTCTGGACATATGCAGGTAAGCGATAAAATTTTATATACAAAATAAATTATGCATGAACTACACTATAATCGTGTATTTCCCAGACTCCGACAAATGCTCGATATTACAGTGTACCTAAGTCTAAAATATGATCAAACCTCAGGTAAATAAATATCTGGCTGGGTTGATAACAATCATTTACATTAAAATATCACTTCTACTTGAAGAATTTAGTTTAATATTATTATTAGTTACATGTCCCCCATTGTGAACATTTCTCTATGAACAGATCACTTCTTTCTTTAATAAAGG
>JAPYZP010002135.1:0-14236 GCA_030522985.1 Torymus sinensis
GTTTACTATAATTTTACTGGAGTAGTTCGGTAGTGGCTACTGGAGTATCGAGTGAAGCGTACTCGATGAAGTGCGTTTGTTTGTTACTGAACTTTGTCCGGTAAGTACTGGCAGCTTTTTTTTCTCTCAATGTAAGTGTAATAAGTGGTTAAATTTTGAAGTCGATAAATAAAATATTTTTTTAGAAATAAATTATAAAAGTATAAACCATATTTTCACCAATAACAAATGACAGACTAAAGATAATTTAAATTAAAAAAAAAATGAAAATAATAACTGTAACACATTCAAAAATAGAAAAAACTAAAAATTCAAAATCTTTTTTTTGTTATAAAACAAAAAAAAAAGAAAAAATAGGTTATGTCTTTTTTATTCTATTTCGAAACGGAGAGAATACCCGGTAAATAAGCTTTAACCGGTGAAAATCAATCGAAAGGTTAAAAAGTTATAGCAAGTCTACACACACTCACACACACACACACACGCACTCACCCACACCCACACACACACACCCACACACACACACACCCACACACACCCACACACACATACACACACACACACACACACACAAACGCGAAAATTTTTTTGCTCAAAAACGACGATTTTGGTACCAAATTTCTTAAAACATGTTTTTAAAAATTTTTGTCTCAAATTTTTTTTACCTTTACAAAGCTTCCTCTTTGAGGAAGTAAAAAGCAACAATAATTTTTGAGAAAATAAAAAATTCGAAATAAAACAAAAACGCATCGGTCCAATCAAAAAACAGATTTATGATCCGCCATCACACGAAATAAAAACCAAAAAATGAGACCTGTCCGATTAAAATCGAGCGAATAAAAGCTGAGATCCAGGCGCGCGCACGCACATATCCATACGAAATTTTTCAAAGACCATGTATTTTGATTCCTCTGAAAACAATTATAACATGTTTTATAACAACTCAAAAAATTACTATCACAAAGCTTTCTCGAGGGGGAAGCAAAAATTGAAAGCGTAAAAAATTTTATTTTAGAATCAGAAAAATGGCTTATTTCTTCGAAAAGTTTAGTGCTTATGTTTTTTGTTTTCTTATTTGCTCAGAACATTTTTCATAAATAATTTATCATCATACCCCGGCCGAAAGTTCCCCAAAACATGCTCGTTTTGCGGCCGGGAAGTTGCATATTACAGTCACGTATTTTCAGTATATGACGTGACTATAACCTGCAATTTCCCGGCCGTAAAACGTGCATATTTTGGCGATATTTCGAGCTAGGGTATGAAGAAAAATAGTATAAGTACGCACCTCGACCGGAAAATAGAATATCATATTCGCATATTTCCCGGGCTAGAAACGTAATATACTATTCTGTATTAACAGAATATTAGCAAAAAAATAGGTGACACACTTACCACAAGAAGTAAAAGATGAATAAAATAACAGTAATATTATAAATAATTCCATGATGTAGAAGGTAACAAATATCTTGTATGCGTATAGGTATTTTCTCGCCTGCCTTTTAAGCAAATTTTTATCTTGAATTCTTAGATGCAAATCAGTCTTACGGATATTTCAAATATATAATAATATATACCTACTAGACATTTCCGGCATATTTACGTCGCGTTCGTAGAAAATCACAATAACGCAATGTTACTTAATTTATTCTTTACAAAAATATTATTTTACTGCGTACAGGCACATAGAAAAATGTCAATGATTTTATGTATCATGTGATCTATAGTCGTTGGAAACCTTTTATTACCACACTTTCTGAACTTGACATCTTTATTTTATACTATACAATATCTGGGCAAATTCCCAATTAGTAATCGTAGCTAAGAGTACATTCTCATAGGCTTTTGAAAAGATTTTTTGAAATGTTCTCCATTATAAACTATTTTTGTAAATTTTCTTTTTATATCAGTGCACTATCGAAAAATCAATACAAAACATTGTAAAAATGCAATAAACCATATATATTTATATTAAGTAAACCAAAGTTTAGTCATTAATTTTATTATAACATCAAATATGCATAACAATAATATATTGCAGAAACCGAACTATTCTTGGTACATAAAATGTCAAACGATAGCCATCTAGTGGACAAATCTATAAGTACATAAACTCATACAAATACAAGTAGGCGCGTGTACATATGTATCAGTTACGTACGCACAAAGATAAAAACTTTTATATTGACTCTTATATCATTGACTATATGGAAGCGTTAAGTGTGAAAAATTTGTTTTTTGTGTTAGCTTATTAGTGATCGCTATCCCAGCGCAAATTTCGTGAATCTCATATACATCTAATCTCTCATTACGTCCTCTATCACGATAAAATAAAATTGTGCAAAAAATGGCTTGTCGAAAAAAATTTATTTTTCTAAAAAGTGCATAACTCATGGATTTATTATTTTTTTCAAATAACATAAAGGACGTGAAAGAGGGCTGAAAATTGAGTGAAATTATGTATTACGCGCTTAAAAGCTTAAGAAAATTGGTAAAACAGTAGCAGTTTGAAAATGGTAATAATTTTTGGAGAAGAACATAAATATTTTAATTTTAAAATTATCGGTGGCATAGGCATACGCGGACCAGCTGATTTGAGATGGATTCGACCCTATATATAATTTAATTACTCTACGCTGTATACGAAATTTTTACGAACAATGCTTTTAACAGACGTTTCTTTCAATCATAAGAGTTTGGTTAAATTTAAACATCCTTGTAGACGGCATATTCTTGAATCGAGTAATGCGACAGAATCACATGTACGACGAATGCATTTAACGTTATTTACCATGAATATGTATTAAGTTAGATTACGAAATTTGGGAATTGGTGTGTCCCAGCTGTTTACATGACTTTATGAATTTTAATCGCGCTGACCCCGATCAACATAATGCACTCGTAACGGAAACCTTTTCTTTTCCTATTTTCTTGAAACAACATTTTCTGATCAAAGTTGTTTTCTTACTGTTTAACAAATATTGTTACTATTGCGCAATATTATTTACAATGAAGAACAAACTGCGTTATTAAATCGTAAACGGCTTCGTTACTTAATACCTTAGACTCTTGTATTTTTAATGAAATTATACATTTTAATGTTTAAATAAAAATACAAAATTAATAGCTAAATTCTATTATTTTAAGATATATTCTTACATATATTCTCTTTTATTTCGTGAACAGAAAATTTAGTTTATTACTGTTGTGGGTCGAATATCGTAAGATTAAAAGCAATTTGCATGGAATTTCAAAAATGTGTAAAGAAATAATTTCCTTGCTGTGTGATGTATGAAAGAAGAAAAATGTCAATTTATTTTGGTGAATACAAAAAGCCAAATCTGTAGATTTCTACATATACTCTAAAAGATAGATAAACTATTGCTTTTTCATTATAAATCAAGAGTTTTCGCGGTAAAAGAATCAGCGCGATTCGTCCACGACTTCGTATTCAGTAAAATTTATCAACAAAATCCAACAACGTTCTGCTAACATCATTAGAAAACAGTTCGAATCAGCGCCTCTCATTTTTATTTATCAAATTTACGCAAATTCGCGCATCTTAAATGATGAAAAAAATGCGCGACAAGAAGAAAAGAACTTCATAATTAAGAAGAAACATAATCAACTGCGAGAAGACAGACGCCGCGAGGCTATAGCGTCAAAAAGGCAAAAAGTGAAAACGCGCGTGCGCGCATAATAAACATAGAGAGCGACGAATTGACGAAAAGAGCGAGACCGAGATTGAAAAAAGACTCGCGCCGCGCACACGCTTATAGCGCGGCGAAAAACATTAAAAAGCATAAAGGAGAGAGAGAGAGAGAGTGAGAAGGAGAAAAGGAGGGAGGGAGGGAGAGAGAGACCAGACGAGTCCATCAGGCTTGGCTAAAGAGTCGCGCGCTCGCGAGCGGCGAGCGGTGCGGGCTATCGCGGCCCGGCTAAGGGCCATTCCATGTTAGCCGTTCTCTTTTCCATTTCTTCCTTTATTTTCCTTTCGGCCTCCTGCAGTCCCGCGGAGACCTTTTTTCCATGCGCATATATATACGTGGCGCCGCCTTCCTCCTGTCTCCTTCTCTCTCGCTCTCTCTCTCTACCTTACCTCCTACACCGTCGCGACGACGCCGAGAGAGAGAGAGAGAGAGAGAGAGAGAGAGAGCTGCATTATACGCCGCCTTTCTCGCGGAGTATTACCCTCTCTTGGATTATTTATCGCGCGCCGCAGTCAGACCCCCCCCCCCTCTCGTTCTCTCTCTTTCGCATGGTGAGGAGGCAAAAATGATAAAGATAATACGAAAGCGAGGGAAGGCTGATAGAGAGAAAGGTCAGCTCGAAAGCGGGGAAAGAAAGAGAGTGAGAGGGGGTGTTGGGGGAGTGAGCAAGAGAGAGAGAAGGTGGGAGTAGGGCAATATATTTTGTGCGTATACGCGTTCGGGAATTGGTAATTCGAATAACAATATGTTATTAGAGTGGGGTGATGCATGCGTGAGGTATGATGAAATTTTTGCGCGGCGCCTCATGCCTGCGCGCGCGAGCTACTTAATGAAGTCGCATCGATATGTATGTGACGAAACGCGCGCGCGCGCAACAGCGAAATGACGATGATGATAGACGTCGTAAAAGTATATATACGATAAAGTATATATAAGGATCGCGCGCTAAAATTCGTTTATCTATTGATATTAATTAATGCGCACCGGCGAATCCGTTCAGGTATATTAAGTTATCCGTATATCGGGGAGAAATTCGAGGATATATAGTTATATTTACAGCGCGAAGCGCATTCGCAGGTAGCTACGCCTCGCGTTTATTATGTTAAATCGTAGCGGTGTGTTCTGTATTTATAATGGAGGAAAGAGTGTTTCGGAAGAAAATATAGCAAAATAAGAAATCGGCGCTCCCCTCGATATAAATTTTAAAGCAAAAGTGGTTTGTATGCAACGATGTTTCAGATTTTTAAGCAAAAAAAAATTAAAAATTTTAGTATATTTTTTATTTTTCGATCGCGCTGGCTTTTTTTCCAGTAATTAAAGTGCAGTATACCTATATGATCGTGCAAGGTAAATTACTTTGTACACTGCTGGTAAAAATGTATTAATCCGGTGTTTCTCCAGTACACTGAATTTAAAAAATTCGCGGCACGAATAAGTAATACACAAATGCGCACTTTGCTTGAGCAACAAATTGCATTTGTCTAAGAATCGTCTTATAAGTATCTACACCTCGCACTTGTATTGTGATGGCATAATTTCGATGTCGAGCAAGAACAGAAGTAAAAGAAATACCTTATCGTTTTATGAAACTTGGCAAAGAAATTGGTTTTTGATACCCTTGGCAGATATTTTGAAATGAGTAATTAGATAAGAAAAAATAACTAATTATTCGATAACGATTAAACGATTATTTCGGTGACATTCTCCGTTTAATGGATGGCACGCTAGGTCACGCCGTAACCTCGAAATGTTCGTCTAAATATTGCAGAGTAATTTAATCGTATAATTAGAGACATTTAGCACAAAAACTGATAGTTTATCCAAGTATAAATAAGAAATACTGGGGTAAAATATATTTGCAGTACTCGTCAAGGAGATATAGAAGGAAAAAAATTTTTTTTTAACGATTCTGTCTCTCTCACTCTCGCCAAAATGAATAACTTTTTAGTAGGGTTTTCTTAAAAATTAAAATCGAGTGCAGTTTTTGGCTAATAAATAGGAGACTATGACCGGAATAACCGTTTTACCGATGGTGGATTTCGTTGATAAATAATGGTTGCCGCTACTACTAGGAATCTTTATTTTTCGAATTAGCTCTTTCAAAAGACCATTTGTAAGTTTTATAGATATTCAAAGTGTTACGATTTTTAAAGATTTAAAAAATTTGGTATTCTTCACGATTGGCTTTAGAATTTCACGATTTGTCAGTGGTATTTTGAGATTTAATTTTTATTAAGAATAATTAAGTAAATTAAATATAAATTATCACACGCAGGCTGTACGAATCTACAATTACATCGCTAAGCCATTCGTTGTCACATCTGGAGTTCTTCAAGGTTCTCACCTCGGACCTGTTCTCTTTTGCGTGTAATATATTAATGATATTGTTAACCACATAAAGCATGCGCGCGTATTGATTTATGCAGATGACGTAAAAATGTTTACTGTTACGAATTCGGCCGAAGACTCGCGATTGGTACAAGCCGATATAAAATCGGTGGCTAAATGGTACTACAATACTAACAAGTGTAGTGTAATTTATTTTCACAAAAGTAAGCCACCCATTTTATATAACTACACTATAAACGATGCGAACCATCAGTGTATGGATACGGTTAACGATTTTGGTGTAATCTTTGTCTCTTCTCTATCTTTTGTTTCTCGTATTAACTTCACTATCTCCAAGTCACTGAAAACCCTAGGATTCGTAAAGCGTCCAACCAAGGTTTTTTGCATTATATCTGCAATATTTCGCCTGTATAAAACTGTCGTAATACCTAATTTGTCTTACTGCTCGCCAATCTGGGCGCCTTTCACTATATTATTTTGAAAACTAAGCTTGAATCCGTCCACGATAAATTTTTAAGATACATAGCCTTCAAGTCTAATAGACCTATGAGCAAACTTGACCACAATTACTCGGGAATAGCTGCATTTTGTAATATCCAGATCATTTCTTCACTTCATCACTTCCACGATTGTCAATTAAAATTACTCACAACACCATACAGTGCCCTGAGTTACTATGTCTATTTACTGAACGCAGTCTGTCCTACAATGTACGCAATCATAGGGTATTGAGTGAAACCACAACTCATTCTAACTTTGGATTCTACTCCACAGTTAACCGTTTGAGAAGAACCTGGAATCTTTTGCCAAATAATATTACTTGTCTGTTTCAAGTCAGCACTTCGATGCTTGAGCACCATCTATTAACTTTCATCACTTGCGTTCATTCATTGTTATAGTTCACTTTCATACTTCGCCATCTTCATACATTTTATAGATATACATTTTGTAAAGAGAAAATTTGACCGTATAATTGATAATAAATAAACAAATAAATAAATATACCCAACTAATCCAGGTCTCCCGTAATATTATCTATTATATATAAGCTATACAAAGTAGCAATTATATAAATACATTTTTGTATCCAACTTAGGGCGATATTTTACGGATATATAAAAAAAGGAATCTTCTTATATTATTCTACCTTAAAAATACTATATGTAGGTTAAACTTAAGAAAGTATTTTTAAATTTAAATTTTTCGTATGCTTTTATTATTACACACACATACCCACACATTCATACACACAGGCACGCACACACGTCTCCTATCTAAATGAATAAATGTGTTTAATTAAAAATGAAAACTACTGGCTGCCATATTAAAAAGATTCCATAATTAGAAATTCTCACACTTTAGTTTGCAAACGCAAGGATAATTTTGTTTTTAAAATTATTGGTGAAACAAATTTTTTAAAATTACACCCAATTTAAATGTTTTTAATATTACGGAACTCGAGAGCTCTTGTTATGTTTTTGATTTTTCGATAGTATTCCTATTTTTAGACAGCTTTAAAGATATTTAAGCTGATCGGAACACATTTTTCAGACCAAACAGAGTAAAGAAGGGATAATCGTGTGCGCAGATGATTTAAAATTTTAATTTAATATTTCTCGAAGAAGAATAACCGTAATTATATTCTTTACAGCATGAGAAATACTATGCAATACTGAATGTTTTGATGTTTTGATGTTGCAATAAAGAAATTTGCAATAATTATCCGCGCGCCTCGTTTTTCCGGCCGTTTTCTGGCTATAGAGTACGAAACGACGTCTATCATTTTGCCTTGCGTATTGCAATTAATCTAACTCGATAAGAAATTTACCATATAGCTGAGTGGGTTTACAAATTTTTGAGCCCCTCAAGTTTTATTAGTTTGCCCAATAGGAATACCACTATTGGTGTTTATTTTGTCAAAAATTGCAGAATGAAAGCCGCGCACCAGATAGATACCGAGATAATGTAATGGCCACAACCTTTCAGCGCACTAGATTTTTTAAATAAATTTCTTTTATTATACTAATAAGGAATGTAATTTTGGTAATGCCTGAGACAAGATGATGCCGCAAAACATTTTCTCTAAGTATAGAAACTGTATGTTGCAACCATGATAGCGTATTGTCAAAACAATATCAATTATTATATTTATCGGTGAACTGATTCCCTCCGGTTAAGGAGAGATGATTTTTTCCAATATTCGCACACGTGCAATAACTCATAAACTTGCAAATAGTCGTACGAGAGGCCTCGTACTATCGGTTTCGAATTTCAAATGAAAAATATCAAAGACAAAGAGCTTAAAGAGCTACCAAATAAACTTTGTTCGGAATCTGAAAAGCAATTTTAAATTTCTCATATACTTCAATTTCAACAAAATTTTCTTCTTACGAAGTGCACTTTTTGATAACCAAAAAAAATTCTATTTCGATGAATCAAAGCTTTACACATTTGTATTCGCCATTGGGTCTTGTATTTATTCATCTTGTAGCTTTATTCCTTCTTCACATGGTAATATCATGCAGATGCTAAGGCACTGCAAATTTGACAAATTTTCAATAGTAGGAAAAACTCCTTTTTATCCATGCTCTTTTCATTTATTGTTATTTTTACTGTTGTAATTGATGATTGAAGTTGGTAAGGTCATGGTTTAAGCAGTTGAATACTATTTATAATCTATATATGTTTATATTTATAAATTTTCAATTTACAAAGATATCGTCTCATTTTACTGCTGATTCTGAAATTTTATTATTAGTTTATTTATTTGAATGATAGAAATAATCAACTGTGTGACATAATAAACATTTTTGGGGCTATAAGTAATTACAATAAATTAAAATATATGAAACTTTACATAAATATAATATTTATTTAGTACTATTTTTTTTAGCATTCTTATTATATTCTTTCGAAAACTACACTGAAAAAACTCCGGTACGTAAAATGGACCCAACGAGGAACGTATTACGTCCGTCTATGTTCGAGAGGGCTTTTGCCTCGCAACACGTGTGTTTTTCAGTGTGAAATTTCTATCACCAAATACCAGTCTCCCATACGTTTCACTGACAAGTACAGAAATGTGTAAAAACTATCTAAACTTCTTTAAATTTAATTTTGAATACGTTCGTGGTTAGAAGTAATATTTGAGAATTGCAGAACCGTTTGCCAACGTTCCGAGAGTGTAAAATATACTCCCCTCTTCAGGGCATAAAATTCGAAATTCATGAAAACATCGTCCAGTCCAACTAGTCAAAACAATTGTGCGAACTGCACCAAACACAAAGAAAAACGAACCGACTCTTCCGTTCCTTTCTCATGGTGAATATCAGATTTTTTAAATCTATCAACTCCAAAGCTCTTCGACCTATAGGACGTGTCGCGTTCTCCACCTCGTGCACCGACTCCTTCGCTGATGATACTGCCTTCAGTTGCTTCTCGTATACCTCAGTGTGCCGATAAAATTTGTTAGGCTTTTTTGGTAACAGGACTTGTACACAATTATCAGATTTATTGCAGGCTGAGACTCAAGAAGTTATAAACAATCTAAGATAGCGTAAGAACGTTATTGAAAATATTTTCCTAAAATAGTAAAAAAGAGATATTTTCAATCACATTCTTACGCTATCTTAGATTGATTATAACTTTCTGAGGAATTAATATTTTTCAAAGCAACCAAGCTTAAATCTTTGTTGCTTTTATTCTTAATATAAGTACTTGCAGAGTTATAGTCAATATTTCGAGAAAATGGAGCTTATATGAGAACTTACTGCCGATACTGCTTTTCATGTTTAGGCACCAGTATGGATGAACTAATCTTAGGGTTCGTCAATGATAAAGGTTTTATAATCATATTGGAGTATTAAAAAAAATCTATATCTATAATTTTAGATTATCTTTTTAATAAATAATAATGTATGCAATTGCTTTAGATTGTTTTGAATCAATATGTTATTAAACGATTCCTAAATATAAGGTTACAAAAATAACACAAAAATATATAAGAACCGGGTACTGATCGGAATTGGCTTATATCATTGACAAAAATATGGGTAACATCTAAAAGTATGAGTTGATATGAAAATACGCGAACAAAAGACAAATTTTGCACCCTCCGCAAAACAAGATTTTACGTGAACTCGAGCACGAATCAAATGACACGAAAAGTACAGACGTGGAGTGAGAATTCTTCGGATCATCACGTGCGCACTTCCGCGCGTAATCAATAATTCAAACGTCGATTAGGCCAGTCACGCAACGTGCAATTAACGCGGTAACCGATCTTTAGCATACTGTTCTCACCGGTCGCCGCAGGCCTCACGTTCGTCGTGCTTACAAGTCAATGTACAAGGCTCCCGGCGGGGGCGGCTAAGCTTTATACACATATATACGTATACATACCTCCGGCGCGCGTTATCACTGAGATTCTCAGAGATTCGTAGCCCGCGACGCGGTGACGATGACGCCGAGAGGAGGAAGAGAGCAAGAGAGAAAGAGGCGAGAGGGAAAAAAATGAGCCGGCTCCTGCGCGCGGCCGCGAGAGCCGCGGGGAAGGGGCAAGTCGATCGACTACACATCGGAATGGCGCCAACATTCTGCCGCCGAAAGAGCATCTTACGGTTTAGAAATTCCACGGGCCGATTGCACTTATGTACCGGCGTGTCCTGTGCTCTCTCTCTCTCTTTCTATTTCCTCCGCCTTCTTTCGTCCGGTCATTTATTTTTAGAATCAACACTGGGCTTTTTCTTCGAGCGAGTGTTGTGCATTGATTTAGTGGCTCTTGGATTGATCTATTAAGAGTGCGTCACCTTTTGCATTCTCGCATTCTTTCATCTATATAAGCGACAAATGAGTATTGTGCAACGAATTCATTTTCCACTCGGATAATGTCAGAGCTGTGAATTTCAAATTAAGGTCAAACTTCGCTTTTCATCGATTCTAGAAATGTTCTATGCCGATTTTTGAGGACTCTCAATCGTGTCATGCGGTGGGGTGAGGCTAATAGGGAGGGTCGCCCCCTTCGCCCGGGGGCAACTCCCCCGCGCACTTGCTCGCGCAGCCTGCGAGCTCGGCGTTTTGTTTATGTATTCACTTACGTCTTTCCCAAATGCCTGACAAGCCACCAAGATCCCTGTAGCCAGCGAGCCATATTGGTCCATTTATGGTACTAGCTAGTATCGTAATAAACTATTTATGCCATGTTAATTTAAAAGTAGTAAATAATAAATTAAAATGTTGCATTGAAATTGAAAAATTAATTTTAGAAAAATCAATTTTACTTGAATGTAACATTTTAATGAAGATTTTAATATATATGAGTATCACAGGCGGTAGCTTCACGAGCTTTTTTCTTTAAAGTGCTTTTTGCTTGGTTCTTTTGGATCTTTTAAATAAAATAGTAATTTAAAGAGTTGAAGAATGAAGGTAGATAAAACAAAAAAAAATACATCATCGAAAATTTTATTACCAGGCTCATTAAAGGCTGTCACAGTGATCTGAATACCTGCAGTACGGTGAATATTGACAAGTCTAATTATCTTGATACATTTTTTGCAGGATTATTCTTTCTTTTGTGATAATATTACTGTTTTCTGTAAGGTACCAAAATAATATAGAGTATCATTATACCGAATGACGCTAGTATCAGCTCATGAAGAGTAAGATTGGAAGGTACCTGTCAATTATGTTATTCAATGTCTTGTTACAATTTGTTTTGTAATAAAATAAATAAATATAAGTTCCTAATTATCTCAACTTACTAGGAGACGAGACGACCGATGTTTCGATTAGGTATTTTGCTCAAATTCAGGAATATGTTGTTGGATGCCTTAAAAAAAAGCCACAGTTGCACAATTTAAAGTTCCAAAAAAGTCGAGTTGTAGATGGTTTTTTCTTTACTATTTTTGAAAAACTTTTTAAAAAGAAACATTATTTGAAACGACAATAATTTAGTTTGGAAATCCATGGTATCGTTTCAACTAAGAAAATATAACTAGAAAAAACAAGCTTTCCAAGATGAGCCAGTGGAGATATACCAATTCAACGTTGGGCAAGGCAAATGCTTTGATGACTATTCATGCACTGAGAAAAGAAAATCTTCACTGTTAAGACATTTATCAAGTTATCAAAAAGTTAATATTGTATTAGTTTCTAGAAATCTATATTAAAGTTGTACTCGCTATAAGACGAAAATAGTGACAAGTTGTTCAAAATTTGATAGTCATTAAATATCATAAATACAAAGAGCTGCGCAAAATTTCAGACGCTTGAAGAGAATGGTTACAGAATTATTGCAATTTGTATTTAACATTAGCCTTATAGGAATTCGCCAAATAGGCGACTAAAATAATAAAAAACCGTAGATGACAGTGTCATAGCTTTGAAAGTTCGTGTAAACGTCAATGTATGTTAGATAAACAAGTTCCATTTTTTAAAATGTCCACTTCGGCAATCTGTTCGGAAATATAAAATATAAACTGTGAAATAAGAAGTACAGTTATACCGAAAAGTGATAAACATGAGCAATAAAGTGTTCTAAAATCACTTTTTCGTGTTTTTGCCGATTTATACAACCAAAATATTTGTCTTAAACTTTTGAATGAGACCTTACAGCGAATACATTCTTAACTATTACAATATCTATATTATTCTGCACCTCGGAGTTTCGTCAAGGAACTCATAGCCATATGAGATTATTTATTCGAGTATAATTTAAAAATTATTAATATTATTATTAATAATTGTTATTCATATTGTTACTCCTTAAAATATTACATTTACTGTTAATATAATTAATGTACTGTGTATCTGATGATCATGTAACAGTTACTGGAGTTACATCAAAGGTGATATTTTAAGCATTATTTTTTAAGCATATTTGAACTTAGCAGTTACAATGGCATCTTAATCATAAAGATATCCTTTTCTCCATGTCCTTTAATGTATTTTCTTTCTTACATGCATAACTCGAAGCCATTTTATCACTATTTTCATTTTTATTGTACTATAATTTTATCTAGCCATAAAAAAAGAAGTCAACTAATTTTGAAATAGTTTAGAAACATTCTTAAACAAAAAAAAATAAATAAGTTTTTTTTTATGAAAATTGGTCAATACGTTCTCAAGATATCCGCTGGACTGGATACACGTATATTCACACGCGCATACGCACACACACGCGCACGCACACATACACACACTCACACATACTCTCACGCATACTCTCACACACATAGATTTTTCTCAAAAACAATGGATTTTTATCATAAACGTTTTAAAACATGTTTTTGAATTTTTTTTTATTCAAATTATTTTTTACCGTCCCCAACTCTCCTATTTGAGGAGGACAAAATACTTAACAAAAAAATTAAAATTTAAAAAGATAATGCAAATAAGAAACTGGAATTGAGTGCTTCGTAATTTATATGCCTGGTGTTTAATTAAGTACCCTAGGTCATTAAAGTTCAAGTAAGAGTATAGAATGAAAGGTAAAACGGATTTTCAAAGTTCAATTGTGTAAAGAGATTTTTAGTAAAAATACAAATTCTTACTAAAATTACCTATATATACGAAACCAATTTTTTCTCATATTTTTGCCTCTCACTAAATTTTCATCTTTTACTTTTATTTAAAATCGAATTATGGATTTTAATCTTTTGAATGTTTTCGTCTTTTATCTATTGCCGTATATGTATCTTAAACATTCGACAATTCTGTAATTCTGTATTTTTAACTTATAAGTAATTTTCAAATTGAATATTGTTTATTATAGGAAACGTTGACTATAAAATATATGGCAGTACCTCAGTATAATATATGTAAATTCATGCAAAGAGAAAACACGACTGCTCTTATTTTACAAATAAATCTAAAATTAGTGGAATTCATTAAAGATACATTGACTGTGTCTTTCTACATTAGTCATAGAAAACAATGCACCGTCGTTACGTATATTACTTAGACGCCACGAAACTGAATACAGCTATTTTGAACGTTTATAAAGTATTTTAAATAGGTCTGAGCACGCATAGCTTCGTGAAATCAAATTCTCCCGACTATTTAGAATGCACAAAATCGTCCTCATTAACTAGGCGACCGACGTCCTCTCTCTCTCTCTCTCTCTCTCTCTCTCTCTCTCTCTCTCTCTCTCTCCCTCTCTCTCTCTCTCTCCCCCTCTC